>CALNHX010007625.1:0-71503 GCA_940337035.1 Agriotes lineatus
CACAAGCGCCCTTTAATTTAAGCAAGTCACTGGGAAAACTTGTTCACAATTTCGATAAAACACTGTAAAAATATAATAGAGATACCTTTCATGGTAGAGCTGTTCTCAAATCTGATGCAAAAAGGGTTTCCAATCGCCCAATTGCCCGGTCGGTCTGGACTCGACCGACGTATCAGATCCAAGTGACAGCTGATCGATAGCTTGAAGGTGAATGAAAATAGATACGAGCTGTGGAATCTAAATAATTTGAAAAAAGTCGAAGCGTTGCCCCGGGGTTTACACAAACTACAATCTATTTAAAATAGAAGTTAATAAAACATAGAAAAAACAAAAGGAATCTATTTTAGAGGTGTTCAACTGGAAAATCACTTATCTCACATCAATACACATTAAAAATGTAATAATATGTAAAGTTTGAAAAAATCGAAAAAAACTGAAAAATCGCAAGTGTAAACACCATACTTCCGGTTATGCGATTTTTTGCGAAAGACTGCTGTCGCATCTACAGTATCTATAGTACACAAAACTTATATGTGAAGTTTCAAAGCTATACCTCTTTTGGTTTTTGAGATATTCTGTTCGCAGAAAGACACACAGACTCACAGACATACCAATGAACAAAAACATTTTTTTGAGTTCAGAGGACTCTAAAATGTGAACATCTGTTGAAAACTCAATTTCGATTTTTTGGGGTGAATCCAATACTGCCTTTATCGTAAAAGGAAGTAGAAATTCAAATAAATATGCAAGAAATATTGTCTGAACATTTCCTGTTCCATGTTTTTAAATTGTTGACCCTAAAATATGTCTTTGCTTTGCATAAGATGCAGGAATTAAATTTAATTATGCGCTTTACTATACATTACTATACATCCTCATATTTATTTTCTTTATCTCAATGAATCGCCATTTTGTATATTTTCCTATCATAAAACAGAATCTTTTGATTAAAAATGATGTTTGAAAGCTAAAATTGGAAAAATTCTAAGAGCATGTTGCCTGCATAGTTTTCTCGAATTTGTTAGTATTTTGCAAAACTTACTACACTTTTCTAATTTGTTAGTTGTTTTAAACAGCTGCTTAAGTACTATTATTTCGTAAAGAACCTCCCGAAACGCGCCCCTCTCTACGTATAAATTGTTAAGTTGTAGAGTTGTGAATGTCTGAAGAGCAACAAAAATAGCTGTTTCCATGATTACTGCCAAAATAACAATAAATTTTATTTCATTTTGGAACCATAACCTTGTTCATTGGCCTTTGATAGCGGGCGTAATATGACTTTTATGGCCCTAGGACCTATACAATTGCTAAGCAGTATAACGGGCACCAACAATCTGCACAGCAATTACAGCACACCAAAAATTTACAGTGCCAGCAGGATGATGACAGAGTAGTCTGTAGCCAAAATAAAAATACTTGAAGTTTGTCCATTTTGAAAACCAAAAAAGAAACAAAAGTAAAACTTTGTATATAGCACGTGCCAAATCACAATTATAGTTCTCGGGCATTTTAAAGCTCCCGCTTCTCACCGCGCTTTAAACATTCCGTCATGCTATAATCCATTGATTATTATTAAAACAAAAATAACTAGAAAATAAATACACATCAGTTCTAGACAAACACATAAATTTTGATCTGGAACGACAA
The DNA here is from genome assembly GCA_940337035.1 of Agriotes lineatus. Classification (NCBI taxonomy): domain Eukaryota; kingdom Metazoa; phylum Arthropoda; class Insecta; order Coleoptera; family Elateridae; genus Agriotes; species Agriotes lineatus. The sequence goes on from CALNHX010007625.1 coordinate 1,648, forward strand.
TCTCTTCATGTCCATTTAAAAAAGTATTTTCTAAAAAAAAACCGGTGTAGAATACCTATGTCTGCTGTTTCTCTTGTCTTGGCGTAAAGCACTCGACAATGCTTCAACTGTTGGTGGATTATACAGTTTGGAATAAATCTATTCATAGGTTTTATCAACGCAAACAATAATATTAGTACACTAAATTGAATGAAGTAGCACTTATCGTTAGTGACACCTTGTAAATCATTCGGCTGTGACAAGCGTTTATTTCTTTATTGATGATTTACACAGGTGTACCAATAATAAGAGCATGTAACATTACTCAGAATTACAACATTTGAATTAGGCAAATATTCTATATAGGTACTTAGGCTGTCAATTCTATGTTCCAGTTTTGTTTGGTCGCACTTAATTTATCATATATAATGCATCTTAAATTATTTTATTCGTTGAACAAAGTGGTCAAACGATACTTAATAGCACAACTGTATCGAAAATGAAATTTGCAAGAACTGTGATGTTATGGATTATGGTATCTTCATTAATTCGTGTTGAATTAATAATGCTGAATGTGTACAAGTCTACAGCATTGCAAAGCTGCATCAATGCGATTTTAAATAAGAATCTAAAGTCGACAGATGTCACGGTATTTTTAAATTTAATGGAAAACCTGCAGGAATTGCACTTGAACTTAGGATCTGTTATAATACAAACGAATTACACTCAAAGATTACTAATTTCTCATCTTTGGAAAGCAGATGCCTATGTATTAACTCTCACTGAAAATCAACTTACAAGGGTTGTTGAAAAATTGACCAAAACTATACATTGGAATCCTAGGGCGAAATTTATAATTGTTTTCACAGGACAACACTCTATTTTGTTCGGCGTCCTCAAACGGATTTATGTTTTTCAAACGGATTTATGTTTTTAACGTTGTAGTGCTTCTTAACTTTATCTCGCAAAACCAAACTCAGGTGATAACTTACTTTCCCTACAGTAATCCTAGTGGTCATGGTGAAGAAATGGATCAGGTTCCTTTAAACATATGTTTGGAAGGTAAACTGCAGAATACTGTAAACTTGTTTCCTAAAAAACTGCCTAACAATTGGCTCAATACTACAGTAAGATTAGCTCATATGCACTATCCTCCGTATATATATTTCAGAAACAGCAGTGATAGTCCACTATCTGGAATGGAATTTGAGATATTCCAAATAGTAAGTATGATTCCTTGTATACGTCCAACATATAATCAGTTTACTCTTATTTTGCAAATCAGTTGTCATGAAAAATCTCTTAATTTAGCTATGTTAATGCACTTCGTAATATAAACACTGATCTTTTAAGTAAAGCCACTTTGTCGAAACACTTTTAAGTTCGAATGCTTGACAGATACGATGTTTCCATATTTATACAAACCAAAGATTGGAATTTTAGTTACTTGATAATACCAATGTTAGTATTAACTTCCATGGTTTCGGCATTCAATTGTTTAATTAAAAAATTTCTTAATTAGAAACGAACAGCCTATGACGTTATTCCTACTGCATTAAATAATTCATTTAGCAACGTAATTGATGCGGTAGATTGTGCAAGCTAGCAAACCAATTATCATATCCTACTGGTATGCAAGAAAAGGAGTGAAAGTCTGTAAGTGTATGTCAAATTCGAGGTTATTAGGTTAGGTTTTGACACGGACTGTCGCAAAACCTAACCTGCTAACCTCGAATTTGACATAGATTTTACAGTGTTATAATATTCCATCCTTGTGCTCATTAAGGGTACAAAGATAATTACTAATTAACTTTCTGGTAGCTAGTCGAGTCGGAGACAGGGTCAAGATTTCCCAGATATACATAAGAAGCGTAGCAAACCAAACACAGGATAGCTTTAAACAATTTAATTGGTCCTCAGAACTATTTACAAACGTAATCATAATTGTATAATTGAAATCTTCGCTTCTTGCCCCTTGTCGCTGCAACCCGTCGTACAGCCGTGTAAACGGTGGTCTCTGGATAGCCCCCTCGGGAATTCTTGTAGAGACGCCTCTGGTAACTTCTGGACCGACTTCGAGGTAGGCGCGCGTTCTTCACTTGGCCCTCAGCGAAAGAGTTTCGGGCACATGTTGCTGTAATGACAGGTTAATTAACTAGATATCACATTCTCGCTTACGTGCCGGCGGTTTCTTAAGGGATTGGCCCTTAATCGGAGAATTCGTGGCGTGATGTTTTAGTGTAAAGTGCGGAGCCACGAAGATTCGCTGGAGAGATCCACCTGGTGAATGTCCTTGACCTAGCTGTTGTTGCGTAGGAGTTGACCTCGGGCTTCTCTAGTAAGTAGAATTCTGTAGGCTAATATAAACATTAACCAACTCTTTCGAGGGGAGCAATTTAGTAATTATACGGGCTTTTGAACTAGATATTACGAGACGCTATTGTCATATGTTAATTGCATGAACTTTGGTGAACTAATTATTTGCAAGACGATATTTAGGTTGCTTGCTAAGCAAGTTATTTACATAGGCGGGCTCAGCGGTCTCTGACTTGAGCCGTCGCCGGTCGACACTTCTTAATGATTTGTAAATTAACTTATTAACAAAATAGGGGTTTCTTTAATTACTTTATATAGACGGGCCTAGCGGTCTCTTAATAGAGTCGTCGCCGGCAAACACGTCTTAATGATTTAGCGAATTAACTTATTAACAACCAGGGGTTTCTTTAATTAATGGATCTAGGGGATACAAGTTAAGATAAGGGCAGAACGGCGGAGCGGCTCTCAGGCGAACTTCGTCCCGTACCAATTCTGCAGGATATGGGACAGGTTTCAGGTTGCAGTCGTGAAGGCGGCCTTCTTCTAGGAGAAGTCTTCGCCTATCGCCGACTACGGATCAGGTCAGGAAAATGAATCTAAGGTTTTAATTAAATAACTAGACAGGACGGACAGGGATCGGGGTCTAGGAGGGAAATGGATGCTGGTGAAGGTGTCGGTGGACAAGTGGATGAATGCCTTTAGGAGCGGTCGTGAAACTGCTTATAAGTGTTCGCCTTCGGGCTTCGTGCAGCGAACAACTTCCTCGGAGGGTTTAGGAGGGGGACCGGCGCAGAGATGTGCGTACGTGGAGCGGGGGATCCGTTGATGACGCGCCGTTATCGCTGGACGGGCGTTCTAGATCTACAGCCCCTGCTAATCAAAAATCGCTGAGGGTGAACGCGCTAATTAATTTTAATTTAAAAACGCGTTCGCGCGGGGCGAACCGTTGCACATGACCTCCTCCTGGGTAAAAAATGGGAGACCACCGGTGGAGAAGACGTCCACAAGGGACCTGAGGATCTCGACACAGAAAACATTCATTTCTTTCGGAATACATTCTGGACTTATTTGGATACTTGAAATCATTCCGGTTTCAGGACAGACTATTTGTACATTCATTCAAATTTTCAGCTGGAAGAAGATTGTATAAGCCGCGGAGCCCGGCGCACAATCTTCCGGAAACTAGTACGCACAAAAAAATTCAACTTCGAGTCATCTGGTACAGGAACAGTCGGCTTCCTTTCCGCATCTTCTCCTTCAAGCTTCGGTATACCTACAAACTTTTACTGTTAGCCGGGTCTACGGGGGTACAAGTACGCTTCAGAAGGAGAACGGTCAGTACTTTCAATCATACTAATCGCATTTTAAAATTAAACGCTCTGTTACAGGTACATTCGTTCAGGGAGAACTCTCTCACGCTTACCTGGGTAGGAGAGTTTCACACTTACGGAGCGGATGCGCATTTGCATTCATTCTAGAATTGCACTGTCACAAAGGCATTCATCTGGAATCGCATTATAAATGCATTCGTCTGGAACGCTCTCTGACGCTTATCTGGATTAAGCGCAGAGTTACAAACTCACGGAGCTGATGCACAGTTGCGGTCTCAACATGTGATCACACTAGTAGGAGCTTACGGAGCTGATGCAGTTGCGGTATCAACCTACACTTCATGCTGGGAGATTCTGAGTGTGCGAAAGGATTCGGGGTTCAGGATAACCTTCTTTCACAACACAATCTCTCTAGGGAAAAATTCAGAGGCCGCGGACCCCGGCGTAAAATTTTCAACACAACGGCGCACAGGACTCACCTCCAAACGGGTTTCATGGTAAGTTTTCACGCTCACTACGGCGGCATTCACACAAACTTACATGATTTCTTTCTTTCCAGACTCACCAGGCACTTACATGCAGCTTCCTGCGGCTCTGGGACTGAAAAACTGGCATTCTGCTGCCATCTTCTTCATCTGGATTCGCTCGGGTGCCTCGGGAACGCTAGGCCCGTGTCAGCTGATGAGGCTGACCCCTGAGGGTTTCAGGAGGATTTACGGACTAGACAGGGTTTCTGGGAGATCTTATCTGGATTACACAGGATTTCGGACAAGGAACTTGGAATCTTAGGCTGGACATTACGGGTTCTGGCTGGTTTTCGGCTGCGGTGGATTTCCTATGCTGTAACAGGTTTTATAAAATATTTAAATTACAAGATTTTAATCGGATATTTTCCAGGTATATCCCGGGTGCCAATCTAGTGTTTGCTACTCTTCATGTATATCTGGTCTGCTGCTCGGGCGCCATATAATATTCCATCCTTGTGCTCATTAAGGGTACAAAGATAATTACTAATTAACTTTCTGGTAGCTAGTCGAGTCGGAGACAGGGTCAAGATTTCCCAGATATACATAAGAAGCGTAGCAAACAAACACAGGATAGCTTTAAACAATTTAATATTGGTCCTCAGAACTATTTACAAACGTAATCATAATTGTATAATTGAAAATGAACATTGATTTCGAAAATAAAAGTAATCTTCGCTTCTTGCCCCTTGTCGCTGCAACCCGTCGTACAGCCGTGTAAACGGTGGTCTCTGGATAGCCCCCTCGGGAATTCTTGTAGAGACGCCTCTGGTAACTTCTGGACCGACTTCGAGGTAGGCGCGCGTTCTTCACTTGGCCCTCAGCGAAAGAGTTTCGGGCACATGTTGCTGTAATGACAGGTTAATTAACTAGATATCACATTCTCGCTTACGTGCCGGCGGTTTCTTAAGGGATTGGCCCTTAATCGGAGAATTCGTGGCGTGATGTTTTAGTGTAAAGTGCGGAGCCACGAAGATTCGCTGGAGAGATCCACCTGGTGAATGTCCTTGACCTAGCTGTTGTTGCGTAGGAGTTGACCTCGGGCTTCTCTAGTAAGTAGAATTCTGTAGGCTAATATAAACATTAACCAACTCTTTCGAGGGAGCAATTTAGTAATTATACGGGCTTTTGAACTAGATATTACGAGACGCTATTGTCATATGTTAATTGCATGAACTTTGGTGAACTAATTATTTGCAAGACGATATTTAGGTTGCTTGCTAAGCAAGTTATTTACATAGGCGGGCTCAGCGGTCTCTGACTTGAGCCGTCGCCGGTCGACACTTCTTAATGATTTGTAAATTAACTTATTAACAAAATAGGGGTTTCTTTAATTACTTTATATAGACGGGCCTAGCGGTCTCTTAATAGAGTCGTCGCCGGCAAACACGTCTTAATGATTTAGCGAATTAACTTATTAACAACCAGGGGTTTCTTTAATTAATGGATCTAGGGGATACAAGTTAAGATAAGGGCAGAACGGCGGAGCGGCTCTCAGGCGAACTTCGTCCCGTACCAATTCTGCAGGATATGGGACAGGTTTCAGGTTGCAGTCGTGAAGGCGGCCTTCTTCTAGGAGAAGTCTTCGCCTATCGCCGACTACGGATCAGGTCAGGAAAATGAATCTAAGGTTTTAATTAAATAACTAGACAGGACGGACAGGGATCGGGGTCTAGGAGGGAAATGGATGCTGGTGAAGGTGTCGGTGGACAAGTGGATGAATGCCTTTAGGAGTGGTCGTGAAACTGCTTATAAGTGTTCGCCTTCGGGCTTCGTGCAGCGAACAACTTCCTCGGAGGGTTTAGGAGGGGGACCGGCGCAGAGATGTGCGTACGTAAAGCGGGGGATCCGTTGATGACGCGCCGTTATCGCTGGACGGGCGTTCTAGATCTACAGCCCCTGCTAATCAAAAATCGCTGAGGGTGAACGCGCTAATTAATTTTAATTTAAAAAACGCGTTCGCGCGGGGCGAACCGTTACAGTGTTACCAGCTAACTCCAACATATTATTTTAAAATCATGACTACCCTTAGCCAAGATAATTTTTGACATCCCTGTACATAAAAGACTAAAAACTCAGACCTGCTCTATCTAGGCTTATATGGTAGATTGGCAATTAGCTCAGGTGATTTGATTTTACTTATGTTTTATATTCATCTAGATGCAAGAAATCATTGGATTTAAGATCCAGTATGTGAACAAAACATACAAAAGGTGGGGCTTCAGGAATAATAGCGTCTACGATAGTGCTTACGCTGATCTCCAGAATTATGAAGCTGACGTAGGCATAGGTTTCTTCGTTTCATGGCCTACTCACACTTGGGATTTTGATGCTACATATCCTTACATGGAAGAGGTTGCCAAATGGACCGTGCCTATTGCAAGAGTTAAACCACGATGGCAGAACATCGTACGCCTTCTTCGGAAAAATATTTGGATTATTGTTGCAGCCTTATCAGCTACATCATCTGCTATGTATTTCTTCTCTAGACTATGTTCTGATAGCGGAAGTTATCAAGAGTTATCAAACTGCTTTCTATTTTTTGTGCGTTGTTTGGTTACACAGTCTGGCATCGTCTTGCCACATGCAACGGCAATGAAAATAGCTTTCATTACGTCAGTGCTTCTTGGATGGGTATTTGCATTGGCTTTCCAAAGCCAACTGGTTGCTGCATTGAATTTTGATACGTATAAAAAGCAAATCGCAACAGTGCAAGAACTGATCGACTCCAAAATGAAGTTCGGCTTTTCAGAACCTCTTCACAACGTATTTTTGAGTTCCGGTTACCAAGATGGACATCTATTTCAGTACTCATTACAGTAGAATTTGTCCTTTGACAAATGTGTGTATAAACAGAACTGCGTTTAAGGGAGATTTTGCCGCCATAAAACCTAATCGAGTATTACAGCAAGCAATAAATCGTTATTATATAGATTCAAATGGTAGATCGAAGGTTTATGTTTTTGACAGTAACGTTTATAGCATATATGTGATAGTTGCTTGTGCAAGGGGATTTCCTATGTACGAGCGACTTAAGCAGTTGTTATTCCAGATAAAATTCACAGGCTTCGTAGAATATATTTATAGAAAGTCAGAACGCTGTCGCTACAATATCTTACATTAGCAATGAGCGAATTCGAAAAACTACTGATGTATTAACATTTGATGATTTACGTCATATATTTATATTTATGTCATATGGATGTTTTTTATCTTTTCTTGTATTTATACTGGAACTTATTATATACAAAATACTACAAAAAAGACAGGCTAATTTAAAGGTAGAGTTTCTAAGATGAATATTTGATTACTTCTGGTTAGATAAGCTTTGTAGTCATTAATCATTTAAATTACCAATATTTTCTTTTTAATATGCGTTGTTGTCGTAGTCCTAAATGGAACAAACTATACCCCATCTTGTATACTGGCGGAGTTCATCATCATGTGATCTTTCTTATTCATCTATATCAAAGACCAACTGTTGCGCACATATGAAGCATTAATTGACCACTCGGCTGGCAGTATATTTATAAGAGAAACACAGATCACTAACTTGAAATTCTTATGACACAGTATCATCAATAAGCTCTGATAGAAAATGAAAAATTTTTTAAAAATCTATTATTTTCCAAGTTTTTTTTAAATAAAATCGCGAACAATTAAAGTCCTGGACATTGAGAAGAGTGACTGAAACGATAAAAAAAATACATAGACAAAATCTCTCTGTCGTTAACAAGCTAGTTATTAGATATATGGCCAGTATGGGCACATATGAAAACAACAACTTAGAATTACCAAATTAATGAATAAAAGATTCTAGCGGATGTTATATTTACGCCCAACTACCTACCTAATTAGAAATAGAGAAATGTGACGACTAATTGCAGGGCGTACTTGCGATTAAACCACTCGCAACTGTTCTGACAATAACAAACAAAAATAAAAAGCGAAGAAGTAAGCAACTTACTTATCCAATTCCAGGAAAAAATCACTAACGCCAAAGAAGTCAATACAAACCTTGTTTTATCTGTACTATTTACAAGATACCTCGTTCATCATCTGCAAAATAGTTGTCGTCTTGTATCTATTGAGCAAATCAAAATATAAATGAAATGATTATTTTTGAAAAACTACAATAGCCAGTACATTAACTCTGATATTTAAATCAGTATTTATCACTAAATAGTCTTTAGGAGCTGCTACGCTGTATATTTCTAGACATGCTCTTGTTGTTTTTATTCTCAGACTTATCATTCCTTTATTGGCAGATGTAGCTATTTAATTATGATGTTGTAGTTACTTACGCAAATTTATAATAGTGCTTCTGTGTTTTAGTTACAGAATATAAGTAGATTAAATACATACATATATTGTAAAATCTTGTATACCATTGAGTAACAGGTTACTAACATCTTATAAATATGTCATAAATTTGGTTCGCTGGAATAAATTTGAAAAAAAACTGTTATTGCTCAGTTGTGGGTTTACAGTTTTCAGTACTATTTTATAAAGAGTAGGAGTAAGAGAAGTAGATAAAGATGGGCCCATAATTAGGTACTCATAAAATAAACAATTACTATTTATAAGATATTGTAAAGCGCGATAACAATCGATAAAGAAAATCAAACCGTGGAAATCTACAAAGGGTGAGTTAGAACGGGCTGCATTTAGAAAAACTTGTCATATACAAAGAAATGAAGAATGCCGTTTTAAAACAGTAAAATAAAGTATTCAATCGATGCAATCTCCCGATGCTGACGTATTGCTTCCAGACATGGACATTAAAAAACGCAAATGTAGATAAAATTATCAAAGCACAACGAGCAATGGAGCGTTGAGTGTTACTGGAGACCATGGACAGCTAGATGAAGTAGAAGACGGTTTTTTTTTTTTTTTTTTTTTAAATGGAGGAGGGAAATCTTCAAAAGACTACGCTTTCTGGGTAGTGCCGGATTTCTACCGACTAAAACCCCTCCTCCTCTCCTCGCAGTCTCCCCGGAACCGCTTACGCATACGTCGGGGAGGTGCTGTCTCATTCTGCCTTTATCTACATCTATTCTTCTTGTCTAGTTCGCTCGTCCTCTAGCTTCCGTTTCATGATCACCGAAATAAGTTTTTCGATTATGCTCCACTTCTGCTCCGACTCCAGCATTTGAGCTATTATTGTATCTGGGTTTATGTTGTCTCCTAGTAGAGCAGTGCATCTATTTCTATCTTCAGGCCATCTCCACAGTAGAATACCGTGTGTTCCGCGCTGTCTGACTCGTCGCAGTACATACAAGTGTCTGTTGTAGCGCGACCTATTCCTTGTAGGTAGTTGCCGAAGCAAGCCGTGGCCCGACAAAACTTGAGTCATGTAATGTCCCACCTCTCCGTGTTCCCGTAGTAACCAAGGTTCGATTAACGGGATCAGTCTCTTTGTCCAGCGGCCTTTCTGCGATTCATCCCAGATCTTCTGCCAATTGTTTATCAGCCGTTGTCTAGCTATTTGCTTACTTTCTCCATAGTACATTTCCTTCCTCTCTGTAGCCAGGAGTTCTAATGGTAGTGTACCTGCTATAACCCGCACCGCGTCAGCCGAGATTGTTCTATAGGCGGCGGATATCCTTATTGCCGCCTGTCTTTGGACTACTATTGAATTTGCCATCGAGCATAGTGTAAGTCTTTTGCTAGATCTAGGGCCGTCTATGTTTGGCATTAGCCGTGCTAATGTTGACACCGTTTCCATCGCTCTTCTGGCGCTGATATCTATGTGGGTGGCGACGGGAAGACGGCTACAATGCACTTCGGCGGACGACTATAAAAGATCTCCATGGCTACGATGGAGGAATAGCACACAGAACAGAGAAAGTTGGGGACGACCAGTGGTAGATTTTGTCTAAAAATGGACGAATGAAAACTAAGAGAAGGAGATGCTAGTTTTGACAGTTACAGGAAGTGGCAGCTATTATTAAGTTGATAATATGTGTGTTCTATAATTGTATTGATTATTTTTGTTTTCGAGTGAATTTATGAAACTAATCAAAGGTCTGCTTTGGTTGGATATTTCCAGCATGTGTTTTCATAATATTAAGTTATTGATTGCTGCAGAATGTTTTACATTGAAGCCATGTTTAGTGTAAGTCAACAAATGCAAAGTAATGTAAATAAAATAGAATAAATATAAATCACAACGCATTTAACATCGACTTTTGGACCATCTTATAGCTATATTTTGCAGCAAAAGAATTCAAGTTCATAGCAGCAAGCGTTTGCATTCAGAGATTAACACCCGCAACATTTTTTTGTCGCGGCTTGTCTGTCGCATTTCGATCCGAGTATGCTGTTCAAAGAGTGCAATAGCTCAAAAAGTATTGATTTTGCTAGAGACCGTTCTCGTTTTCAACAAGCGAGCCGCTTGCAGCATTGATATTAGCGGCAGCTTTCAGCTTGGGTAAGAGTGTTCTTCTTATTTTATTTTTTGATTATTCATTTTCGTTATTTAAGCTGGATTGGTCTGCCTAATTTGGCCGTGAACATCATCGGTAAGAATGCTTCTGGGACTTTATTTTCGAAATCTAATTTTTAATATCAAGGCTAGTACGGGCTAGTATGAGCTACTATGAGCTCAAAATACAGCTACTGAGGGCTTAAATTCAGCAAACTTAAGCAATCGTTTTCGCTTTTGTACGTAGCCAGGAAATCCAGTTATGTGCTGCTTCCTTTTGACTCTAGCTAGCTTTTTTGTGTAGTGACCTTGAAATTCTGAGAATCATGCAGTCAAGTTTGTCTTGAGTCTTCATGGAAAAATGCAACGAACAGAATCTTCCTTGCAGATCGCTGGACTTCAACCATTAATTAATTGTAAGTACATGCCCTTATCAGTATTTTTTTTAAAAGACAAAAACATTATGCCGCAAACTATATCAGTTCCTACTAAGATCTTAGGAACTCAAACTGAGCTTGTTAAATCAGTCTTTTGGCTATTATTGTTTATTACTCCTTAAGAGCGAGTGTATACTATATATCAGATAGCGCCCTTGGCGTTGTACGTTTATGCCAATTACGATTGCACCGATGTTGGCTAAAGTTGTAATTTAAACTATAACTAACGAGTTTGGAATTATTACGTGAATTGAAGTTTTTAACATGTTTGTACTGTCAGTTTTGTTTCGATATACAATTACATGTGTGTGTAAGTTGGGTGACGCCAACTTTTGAATTATTTGTTCCTTCATTGGATAATTAAATATTCTTTGGCTGTTACTGTTTGTATTTGTTGTTGTTCGCATTTCTACATTTAGATTGAGGTATTCACCGAAGCTTACAAGGTAGGTGTTGATTTATTTTGCTAACAGGTTTGTTTTTTTTGTTGTAAGTAGCAACATGACGCCCAATTCTTTTATTAATTACTGTTTAATTTAAAAATCCGAGGTATTTCTTTACCTAGTTTTTACACCACCCCATATTCTGCAGAGAGTTAAAAAATCTAACCGAGGCCTTGTCAACCCCTTCGTCTAAAGGCGGTACAGCAGGGTGTCCCGGAAGGAATCTGTTTATGAAGCAATTTAGAGAAAAAACAGCTATATCAACGTAGGTAGAATTTATGAATGATAGAACGTCTTTAGTTTCAAGTTACTCAATGGGCATATTTTTAAAGTTTGGAAAGTTCCTCCAGTGATACCCTACATATAACATATCATATAGTTTTAATGAACAAATACTAACAATTTTATAAAAGGCAATACATCCAAGAGGGTAAGAGGAGAAACGCTTGCTCATTTTACCTAACAAATTTTTAGAAGAATAACAACGAGTCTAGAAAACATGGTTATCTAACACCTCCTAGTTATAAGTCTGCAAGTGGATCGATTTAGGACCTTTTATGTGAGCCATAACTCAATAGTAAGGTAAAAACCATTGGTCACTCACTAGTCTACCGTTGGTAGTATTGTCAGGCTGTGTCAAATTCGATATTAGCAGATTAAGTTTAACGGCGGTCTGTGTCTGGTTGCCAACACACGTGTGCCATCAATAATTATTAACCGTATGAATAAATTCTAATTATAATTTAGGACAACTGGGTATTTCGTAAATTTCCAGTAGAATTAGTATACATAAAAGACTTGGGCAGCCCCGGTGTTCTGGTTAAATAATTCTAAAAATCTGGGTTTACGGCAAAATTTTCTCTATTTGTAATGTGTCTGCAAATTGTACTAGAAACAAAAAAGCAAGGCAGTAGCATCATTCCCAGTTTTTGGAAATAGAAATGCAAAAAAAAATTTTTTGCTATTATTAGCAAACCCTCACATCTTCTTGCCAAAAAATGTCTCAGCCTGCGCATCAAGAGCATAATACTGAATAGTTTCGTTAATAATTTTTCGTAATACTTACATGGTTATTGTACTATATCAGTACTGTCTCCTTGATCGAAATTTTACCCATAACAACCAAGGCCGTTAAAGTTTAAACAGCCACGGCTATTGTAACTGTTGCTGCACTACCAATTTACGTGCAGGACTAAGGTTACTAGTAAGTTTTATTTATATTAAAATCATGTATCCTAAAACTGGCTATTTGTAGTAGATATTATGAAAACTGTTAAACAATATACGGTGGCTATTACATATAAATGACTCGGGTAATTTATTAGCCTCGGCCTCGGCCACAAGATATATTCTCGTCCGTTGTATGTTCAATATCGGCCTAATACCGTTAAATACTATTTCAGAATGAGATGATCATGTCAGTCCATTGTTACCCTAAATAGATAAACAATTTATTCGTTGGCTAATCTCTCAAGAAACCAAAAATCCTAAGCTGCTTAAACACACTTGCCGACCGCGACTAGCTCAACGAAGATGGTCGTGAGGTACTTTAAGTTCTCCAACTAAATTGACTACATGAGACCGGTAGCGCGCCAAATTTTTTTTCAATAACGACGAGTGTGCTCAAACATAGCCAAAGTAAATTCCCGCAAACGTTTGCTAAACAACAAATAATATAAAGCAAAACTTACCCTGGATGGACTGGACAACGAACATCGAAGGGTAGATACAGGCACAGTGTACGAATCCGCCAGACAAGGCAAGAAGAAAATAATCTCTCTAAAATTTTGTCCACACTACAGAGTACTCCGCTCGACAGCGAGCCTCAAACTCCCATAAATACAAAATTGAAGGCCCGTACAGCGGCAGGACAAAAAGCCACCAATGCATACACCAAACACCTCCACGGCGTTCCGCCAGACGAAAGGGGACGCACTCGAACAAAAGAATGCGACCATCGAAAGCGCTTCGGCCGCCTTTACCGGTCGAGCTAGGCCAAGGAAAAGCGTGCAGATAACGATGCTCGCGCCTCAGAAATCGCAAATTATGGAAGGCGCAGTACCAGCTTTGCGGAACTAAAAGGCGTGCAGAAAAATCGTAACACCGTAATCAAAAACCATTCGAAGGAGCATATGAAAATTACCATTAGTTAAATTATGATTCGTAGAAACATATCACTACAACTTTAGCGTACGTAAAGCAAGTATTATTTACTTTGTCATAGTTGTCGTGAATAACACGATCAAGCTAGACCACGTCCACCGCCCGAGCAAATTAAGAAGTATCGTCCCAAGAACGCACGCTCTCATTTGACAGTAGAGAATAGTGTAGATCGTTTATATAAATAACCAAAAGCAAGCATCCTCATTAAGAGCCTTGTGGTACCTCTTAGAATAAAAGGATTTATCAGCCAGATATATCGCATTCGCTCACTAGATTACGAATTACGAAATGAAATAAATTATCAAGAGCATAGAATCTAAGCTTGTCTATGAGAATATAGGGAGCTACATAAAGACTCTGGTGCTATTGTACAGGGTCAGCTTTCTGTTCACCTCTCGCAAAGCAAACTAAACTGATTAGAGTTGAGCAGTTTACTGCCTTCAAAATCTAATGAAAAGCGATTCTATACCATAATTTCAGATACTTTGCCAAACACACGATTTATGGGTATAGGGTGGATAGATGAGAACCTTAATTTTGTCGCCCGACACCGCGACTATGAACTGTTGTGGAAAAATGCCATGTTCGAAATGGCCGTAAATGAATACTTAAGATAGATAGAAGATTCTCTCGGGAAACGCTTGTTTAGCTTGTATCCATCAGTAAGGATAAAAGTGCCAATAATCAAATGATAGATTTCATCAAGAATTGGAAGATCGAAGAGGAGGAAAGCTGCTCCGACCACAAGTTGATAACGTTTACAATCAAGACCGCAACACAAAACACATTCAGCACACATAACAGGCAGAGATATATAATAAAAAATGAGAGATGGAAGGAATTTGACAGAAATATTGCTTCAAGTTTCCAAGTAATATTTCAATGCGATAACACATCAATTGACGATACCGGACTAGATTTATACTTAAGCATTAAGGTTCGAGAAGAGGGAAATCTAGAAAACATTGTTAAAAAGTACATCACAGCAATAGAGGCAGCATGTAAGAAGACTTTCTATAGATCAACAAAAAGGAAACAAGTAAACAATAGGAAAACACTACCTTGGTGGACAAATGAACTGACAATAATGAGAAAGCGAGTAAATGCTTACCGAAGAAAATATCAAAGAACACAAAACAACGCAAATTTGCGGGAAGATAGGAAGCAAGAATACTACATACAAAAACGAATGTATCTACAGAAAATTAAACAAGAGAAAATAGCCTCTTGGAAACAATACTGCGACATAAAGGAAGGCAGCAATCCATGGAACATGGCTTATCGTCTTGCAGCAGGCAAAATCAAAAGTAGTCTAACACTGTCGACTATTCTTAAAGATGATGGAGAATACACCACAGACATGAGAAGTACTCTAGAGTATATGATGACGGAATTTATACCAAAAGATAACTCTAAAGAAGATAACGAAATACACAAGAGGATCAGAGACCAGATTAAAGTACCTATAGAAACACAAGATGACGAGTTGTTTAGGCAAGAAGAAATAGAAAACATTTTAATAAAAAATGAATCCTAAAAAATCCCCAGGAATAGACGGCATAACAAGTGATATACTACTGCATGTATTTACAAACTTTCCATTACTAGTTACAGAAATTTATAATCAGTGTTTACAAAACTCATATTTCCCTAAAGAATGGAAAGTGTCTACGGTGGTTCCCATATTAAAACCTGGCAAAGAAAATGCAAAACAGTATCAAAATATAGACCTATCAGTTTAATAAATGTAGCGGGCAAAGTCCTGGAAAAGCTCATGATTGAAAGAATAAAACGGACACCTTTATAAAAACAAACTGTTGAACACCAATCAATTTGGCTTTAACCCCCAACAGGGTACCGTGCACGCACTTATAAGGTGAAAAGGTTTGTTGAAAAAAGTTTTAAAGAAAATAACGATACTATACTTATTAGTCTAGATGTAAAGGGAGCATTTAACGCGGCATGGTGGCCAACAATTTGGTATAACCTAAGACAACTAAATTGCCCCAAGAACCTGTATAATTTGGCTTTAAATTATTTTAAAGAAAGAGTAGCTATTCTAGAAATAAATGACGTTAAAGTAGTAAGAACCATAGAAAAAGGATGTCCACAGGGATCTTGCTGTGGTCCAGGTTTCTGGAATGTGATGTACAATTCCTTGTTAAATTTAAACTACAAAAGCCAAACGAAAGTGATAGCTTTTGCCGACGATTTGGCCATCTTGATAAGGGGAAGAAATGTCGCTGAAGTAGAAAATGCAGCAAACATTGAAATACAGAAGATACTCAATTGGGCAAAAGAAAATAAAATCACCTTTAATGAAGATAAATCAAAAGTCATGTTAATAACAAAGAAGAGAACTTCACTAAAACAAAATGTAACAGTATATGTTAACTACGATGAACTGGAACAAGTTAAAAGTCTAAAATATCTAGGAATAACTCTCGATCAGAAATTCAATTTTAAAATACACGTACAAAACATAACAGACAAGTGCTTGAAATTGATTAATATACTGTCCAGATCTGCCAAAATATCCTGGGGACTGAAACATGAAGCTTTGAATACCATTTATAAGGGAGCAATACTGCCGATACTCACTTATGACTCAGCAGTTTGGAAACCAGCTCTAGATAAGGAAATGAACAGAAGAAAAGTGAAAAGAGTACAACGACTGATGAACATCAAAATTATAAAAGTTTTTAGAACAATCTCATACGAAGCATCGTGTATCCTAGCGGCAACTACACCAATAGTAATAAAACTAGAGGAAAAGGCAGAAATTTACGAAAGACTGATAGAAATGAGGAGGAATGAAGTCCGAGAAATTAAAGAGGAAGGAACAGCTAACCAAAATAACCAAATAGTTAATAGAACCAGAAAAAAGAATTAGTACGAGATGTGGAAAAAAACAGTGAGGTGAAGTGGCAATCCGAGTGGTCGCGTAGTGATAAAGGTGAACTTACAAAATCGTTCTTTCCAACGGTGTCCATGAGACTAAACTGTAAAATTCCTCTCACGCCAAAAATTACAACTATTTTAAGTGGTCATAGCAAATTAAAGAGTTATTTTTACAGATTCCGTATAAGCAATGATTCAATGTGTATATGTAATTTAGGTGAACAAACTGTAGACCATGTGATTTACGATTGTCCTATACTAGAAACCCAAAGACTGCCGCTAAAAATCCAATTCCTAAAAAATGAGAACTGGCCGGTAACTAAAATTAAATTAATACAAAATTATCTAAAATTTTTTGTCAAATTTATAAATAGTATTGATTTTGATAGTATAGTTATAGTTTGAAAACAAAGTTTAAGTTAATAAATAATAAAAAAAAATCATGAAAATAATGTAAATAGGTTTAAATGTAATATGTAATTTACTTAAGTACCTCTTATGTAAATGCTTGTAAAACAAACTACATAGTTAACAATTTGACATGTTAGTTAATATCGTTACTTATAGTCTGAAATAGAAAATTAAGTAATTAGTACTATAAAACATGTAATGTCATGTATTATGATGGAGCATGTTGAATAATAAATGTATTAATAAATGTAAAAAAAAGGATAAAAGTGCTTAAAGAAATTAGTTCTTTCGTGACCTCGTCCACTGTAGCTGGGGCAATAGTAATTTGTACATCTAGTTTTAAA
The DNA here is from genome assembly GCA_940337035.1 of Agriotes lineatus. Classification (NCBI taxonomy): domain Eukaryota; kingdom Metazoa; phylum Arthropoda; class Insecta; order Coleoptera; family Elateridae; genus Agriotes; species Agriotes lineatus. The sequence continues at coordinate 18,924 of CALNHX010007625.1, forward strand.
AGTCATACTTTTTTTCATGAATTTGCAGTTTGATAACGAGAGCGAAGCCCGAGTTAATCAAGTAAATGCATGAAAAAAGTTCTTTCAAAACGTGTTGTACACGTAGTTTTTTTGCATAGTGATCTCTTGGTGGAAACTTAGTCGAAAAGGATTTCGGAATTTACAACTGTCAAATTGACATTTCAATAAAATAGTTAAAAAAACTGTACTTTTATCACAATTTTTGCGTTAAAAAAAGTGCAACTCTCAATACGATTTTTCGTTTAAAAAAAATGACTTTCGCGATCACTATGCAAAAAATAATAATTGCCAATTAGGTCTCGGAATATTTTACAAAGAATCCACCGGATCCTTACTGCCGGTAGGAAGTGTATCAACGATCTCTCTAGTAATTGTGCTAGAGTATACTTCTAGGATATAGGTGAAGCGCTAGTGGTTAATGCCTACAATCCTTCGATATACCATTAAAATTGTTAATGAAATTGCTACAGGCATTTTTTTCGTCACGCTAGTCTTCTTCCAATATTCGTTTTCGTATTTCTAAAAAAATATTAAAGCTGTTATTTTTGCATACGTTAGGCATAAGGGGTATGATAGAAATATTTATCCTCAATTATTTCAATTCATTATTAAACCACTCTGCTGGGGGGGGGGGGGGAGCTTGAAATGTATGTAATTTTTTAAGAAAAAATTATTAGTCACAAGTCTGCTAAAAGTTCAAATATTTAGAAAATGCCTCAACACTGATTTCATGCTTCTGAACCAGAACTTAACCACTTTCAATTCGCAAACCTAACAATTTCTTTACAATCAGTTCTAAACAAGATCAATTGTGTAGGTACTTTTCTAAAGCTTTTAATATTTGGTAGTTTGCTAGCTGTCGTGAAACGCGGACGTGTTCTATTCGTTCCGTTGACACACTTACGTACGTGAATTCAATCAAATAATTTTGCCCATTGCGGGCAATATTATCGCCACAATGGGTGGTTATAATAGATGTGATAGGTGTTTTATGGATTTTAAAAGAGGTGAAAAGTGTTTGCCCTGTGCTGGACCCTGTACTAAGGCATATCACCCAAACTGTGTGAACTTTAGTTAAAAAGAATTCAGTGTACTCGCGTCAAAGAAAAATATTGGCTGGTTTTGCGACTCGTGTGCAGATGAGGAGAATAACTATTTAAGACGTGTTGGAAAACATGACGGCAGTCTTGGATGGCATCAATACTGGATTGAAAAAGCATTATGACAAACTAGAGGAATTACAGGATCAGATTGAATCTTTTGATGGAAACGTAACAACTACATTTTATTTGGCGGAGAAGAAATTAGCAATGCCCAGGATATTGCTAATAAATTTAATCAGTACTTTCTAAATAGTATATTAGAGCTAAACAAGTCCATTATTATAAACGACCGCTTTGAAGAAGCTACGTTTCCGGATAATATCAGTACTTTTAAATTTAAAAAAATTACATTAAGTGATATTAAAAAATCAATAGCTAAAATTAAACGAAAGGGTTCTTTCGACCATATTACAGTTGCTGTAATTGCAGATGCCTTGCCAGTTGTAGGTGAGATATTTGTTAAATTAATAAATCAGTCTCTCGGAACAGGGTGCTTTTCAGAATTATGGAAAATATCTAGAGTTGTTCCAGTACCTAAAGTTAAATTAACTAATTAACAGTTACTGACGAAGATGTTAGAAATGATGTTAATAAAATAAATATAGATTTAGAAATTATTTCTAAGTGGTTAAAATGTAATAAACTGAAACTGAATATCGCAGAAACGAAAGCAATAATTATATCAGGTACTAATGCAGAATCGGTTAATAAAATTAAAATTGAAAACTTGGAAATAGAAAAGTATCTGAATTTAAATATCTAGGAGTAATAATAGATGATAAATTAAACTTCAAAGCACACGTAGATTATGTAATTAAAAAGGCGATTAAGAAAATATGCTTATTCAGTAGAATTTCTAATAAGCTTAGTATAAGTCTAAAATTATGATTTACAAAAGATCATCGCACCGCATATCGATTACTGCTCTAGTAGGCCACTCAAATTGTCGAAAATACCTCGTTGGCTAAAGACAACATGTAGACAGATTTGAGGTCTACCTAGCTCGAAACCGTATATACTTTGGATCAGGTATATACACGGTAAATACTTTGAAAAAATAAAATCTTGCCTATCTTTAATTCGAAAACTAGGAATTAAATAAATGTATAGGTTTACACATAGCTCAGGTTTTTACTCTTGATCAAAATACGCGTATTTTGTATCTAACAGACGGGTGAACACACTAAAAGTTTAAATTCTGTCTTTTTTCGGTATTTTGCAAATTGTTAGTTTCAAAACCTTTGCTTGCCCGTTACAGATATTTAGAATCATTTTTCCATTCGTCTTTTTGTTACAGCACAAAACGGCATTTACGGATAGTCTAACTAAGTCGCTAGGATACGTTAATCTTAAAAAAACAAAGCTTACTCTAATCACGCCACAACATGACGAGTGTCCGGCTATTTGCTCAGAGAGGAGGGCGGTTCGGATCAATACGATGTAATTTAGAGCGAGATGCTGTTACAATATAGGTCGACTGTAAGCAAAATAATGGGGGGGGGGGGTATTAAGCGCCACGAATTTCATTGATAGAATGGGGAAGAGGCTTTCCGTCCGGCCAAAGTCAAAGTACCGACGTTTCACTTCGACGGACGTATCTGTCTGCTTGGAACCTATCTTTGCTGGTCTGTTAGCTTCTCCGGTCATTGCTCAATTAATAAATGTAAAAAGGCATATCACATACATCAACACCTGTATCATAAATAAACCTCCTAAACCTAAACGAATACAAGTCTATTAACATTATTAATGCCGTCAAATTTCCGACATGAACAGTTGTAAAGAATTAGTAACTCTAAAATCTACTTAACAATGATAGGTGTGACACAAAAGTACATTGGATACATTGAAACGACAGTGGTAAACTAGCAGCACAAAACTTCCGTATGTTATGACTTATAGATAATGACAATTTACTATCAAATTAGGTCATTCGCATTGGCTCCCAAATATAGATGTTGCCAGGCATAAAATTACATCACTTTCAAGACAACACAAGATCATCGCACAGACGCTCTAAAGTACTCAGGCAATAGAAACGGTAGGTCTCAGTACCTGAATGATGTTGGGCGAAGGTGATAATTCTTGGAATTCGATTTAATAGTTGTTTAGAAAGTGCTAATAAAAACATTCTACATCTTAACTTAACATTACAGACTATATTCCTAGAAATATTAGTACTATTACAATACATAGTGAAAACTATTTCACCATCAATGCAATCTACATTTATTAAAGCTAGTGGATTATCCAAAGCTTTTGAAGTGATGGCAAAATTATTTTCACAAATTTCTTCGGCATTTGAAACAAACTGGTTTTATAAATAATTTAACAATAAACAATAAAAGTTGATAAAGATCTATGTATAGTTTTAAAATATAGCGTTTTCCTTTTGGAACTATAAGTTGACTATATTTATGTGTCACACAATCGTTAAAACCCTCACCACACAAATATTTAACAACTGCTAAATACGTATTTCGACAGCCACGCTGTCATCATCGGTAGCTACGGAAACCTTACACAACAAAACGGCAACGGAATACTCGTGATCAAATCCCAAATGGAAGTGGGCGATGTCCGCGCATCTTACATCTATTTATACTGTCTGATCCGCAGGGCGTGGCCGAGGGCCAATAAACATGGCCAACGGTCAATTTAACTTCAACAAATTATACAAGATGGAGAATGGTATTGGTCCACCATCTTTGTTCAAAAGTGTATTATCTCGGTTCTTAAAAATTGCCAAGTTTTCAAAAGAATGCAGTTGCTTTGTTGAAGTTAAGTCCTGAGATAATTGCTCTTTAAACCTAGTATCAAAATTAAGATGTGTTTGTCCAATATATTTAGAATTACAATGGGAACATTTAATTTCGTAAATTCCAGATCTCTCTAAAGTCTTCAGTTTGTCTTTTGGATTTCCCAACAAATTTCTAATATTGTTGTTTGAACCATACACAACTTTATGGCCCGATTCTTTAAAAATAAGTGCTAGGCCCTTTGTAGCCGGGTAAAATAGAATTTTGATGTACTTGAGTCCTTCACTTCTAAGACGAGAGTTGTGGAATTTCGAAAGTGCAATTTTGTTTTTTGTTTCCTAATCAAATTTTAGAAGAGAAACCATTGTACACAGCGATGCTTTTTATGGTCTGAAGTTTAGTGGTATATCGATCTTTGTTTAAAGGAAAGGTTGACAGCCTATGCACTAAGGAATTTAGAGCAGCCATTTTCTGTTGAAAACAATGACTTGAATCCGCTAAAATGAATCTGTTTATATTGGTTTCTTTTCTATAAACATCGAATTCCAAATGATATGTTTTTCGGACTTTTTCCACTGTCTAGGGCGATTTATACCCTAGACAGTGAAAAAAGTCCGAAAAACATATCATAATAGACCACTGCCAAAAAATGACATTCAGAGAACAAATCGAATTATCTAGAAATGACAATTGTCCTTCGTTTTCCATTTCATATGTGAATTGTATGCTAAGAAATTTGGAATTTAATTGATCCAAAAATCTATCAATACTACATTTAGATAAATCAAGAACAGCAAAAATGTCGTCCACGTACCTAAACCAAATCCTTGGGAAATACTCAAGTTCAATTGCCATTTTAGACGAACAGTCTAAAGAATTCATTAGAAGAGCGTACAAAATAAAAATTTCGGAAAACCGGCAAGATAGAAAAGGTAAAACCACTGAATTGATTAGGGAATGTTTTTATCTAAAGGCTGACAAAGATAATAAGATTGTTATTTTAGATAAACAGAACTATTTTGATAGAGTAGGTACATTGCTTAACAATGAACCCTACAAAGCATTAAAAAGTCTCCCTTAAGGAGCATGATTGAAACACAGGATGTGATGAAGCCTGTCCCACACTTATTACTCCAGCCCTTAGATATAAGCTGACTCCTTCTAATCCAGAAATGCCAAAAATGTATTGTTTACCTAAGATACATAAGCCAGGCAAAACGGTAGGACCTATTGTTTCTGGTATTAACTCCCCGACTTACCTACTATCTAACTCGTTAACAAATTAATTTAGAAACTTGCCAAAACTTCAAAATAATTTTTAGGTCGAAAACTCGGTGGAGTTTATAAATAACATTAAAGATTTAGAACTTGGTGAAAGCGAGATTCTAGTTTCATTTGATGTGTGTTCTTTGTTTTCAAGAGTACCAGTCCCACAAACTATGACATATCTGCGGGAATTACTTACGGATAATAATTTGAATTCAAACAAAATTGACGAGTTAGTTAGATTAACTACACATTGCATGTCTCAGAATTGCTCTCAAGTAGATGGAAAATTCTATGAAGAGCATAAAGAAACAGCAATGGAGAACAGTCTTTCCCCTTTCGTTGCCAAACTTTTTATGTCAAAATTCGAAACTGAATTTAAGAATAACACAGAGTATTTTCCAAGGATTTGGTTTAGGTATGTGGACGACAGTTTTGCTGTTTTTGATTTATCTAAATGTAGTAATTTTTTTAATCAATTACATTCCAAATTTCCTAGCATAAAATTCACATATGAAATAGAAGACGAAAGACAACTGCAATTTCTAGATGTTTATATTTTTGACTTCTCCTACAACACAGTTTATTTGATCACCTGAAATAATTAGTTTATCAAAAGTTATTTTTTTATTTGCATACTAAATGCTATGAATTTGGTTTTCTTAAAATTAACGGAAAGTGTTTTTAGATCAAACCAGCTTTTTAAAAAATTTAAATTCGTTCCAGCAGTCAGCGGTGTAGAGCACAACAGTGTGATCTGCAAACGCAGATATTGTAATGGTATGATGCTAACAGCAATTCTGGTTGCATTACTAACTTACGAATGTTAATGACAGATTCAAATAGGCCAGAATTAGTATTGTATTTATAGCAACAGTAAGAGTTACTAGTAAACATTGATAATTACATAAAACATAATTAAAGAGCATATAAGAAGCAACCCGAGAAACTGAAGATTGCCAGAATATTCTAGTGGCGTGTTGATCAGCGTTTATTAACTAAAAGTGAAAACTGCTACCAATTGTGAGATTATAGTTTTCTAAGACATTTAAAAAATCAATTAGAAATTAAGATCAAATAATGTACACTTACAGAAAAAAAATTGTAAATCATGTTGCTATAGTGACCTAGAGGGTCGTTTGTTAATGTTTGTTGGGAAAGCCAAGCCGAAAGCTTGTGTGTTAGTTGGCTTCCCGATTTTAATAAATTTTGTTGATAAAAGTAAATATGTTGTGCCCAGTTGTGCGTTTTATTTATTTGCCTGTGTGCGAAGACCAGCTGTGGTTAAATTGGTAGTGTTCCGGGGTGCAATTCTAGAGTAAATTAAACCTAGAGAGTAGCGTGTGCTAGTTCGTCTTCAGAGCTGAGATTCTACTAGTTTTGGATCTACGGGAAGCAGAAAGCAACGTGAGAGAAGGTTCTATTCGTGATCAACAAGCAGATAGCAGTAACTGAAATATTACCAGGAAGCAGATATGGGGTTGGTGTCCTTTCCAACCGGAGCCTGCGCGAGCTCGCTTTTAGAGCGGAGATTTTACAAGCTTGGGAGCTGCGGGAAGCGGGTAGCGGCAGCAGGAATCTTTACAGGGAGTAAATACAAGCTTGGCGTCCTTTGCGGAAGTCGGAAACTAGATCGGCGTTTCTTGAAGGAAAAACAAATGCGAGTTAGCGTCCCATTGCACTTGAAAAACAAATTCTAGGTTAGCCAAACTACGTTATTATTATGAAAGCATTGTTATAATTTACCTGAGGTAAATTGATTGATTGTTGGTTGATTTGTTGTCAAATTACGCTGAATTTTCTGTGTTCCGAACATATTTGTTTAGAGTTAAATATTTAGTGGTTAGCTGTCATTTGTCAGAATCGAGTTTTTGCCATACAATGGAAAAATGTATTAAGAGTGTAACAATCCAACCCTGCAGATACGAGTTTCTATAGCTAGCCGAAGAAAAAGTGTTTTAATAAGTTGCAAATGGATAAAATATAGAAAGAGCAACATACCTTTATTAAAGTAAAGCATAATTAAATTATCATATTTTCAAACTAAGCCATGTGTGGGTGATCAATTTTATGTTATTTATTATATTACAAATAATATTTAAAGTAAAGGGTTACTAATAAAAACATAAAGCATAACAATATATTTCCCATGGTACCCATACACAACATTCATATAAATTGAGAACAGCATTGGGCCTAGAACTGTGCTTTGTAGAACACCGCATGTAACTTTTAGTGAGTCGCTTATTTTATCCGCAATTTTTACATACTGAGTTCTGTTGCCTAAATAATTCTCTATTAATTTTAAAGATATTCCACGAAAACCCATACGTTCTAATGTTTCTAATAATTCCGCATATGGTTGACCGTATCAAAGGCCTTAGCTAAGTCCATAAATACCTCCAAAATGCATTTATTTTTATCTAAAGTTTCATAAACTGTACTTGCTATGTGGCAAAACGCATTCTTAGTTGATATGCCTTGTTTAAACCCAAATTAATGTATACTTTTCAACATAGTTTAAAATTCTGTTTCTCTGCTATTTTAGCAAGATTTTAAATAAAAGTGATTATGCGGATAATTGCCAATATCCCATTTGTCATCTTTCTTGGATAGCGGTTTCACTACCGCCACTTTAAAAGCAGATGGAGTATTCCTGTTTCTAAAATTTTATTCATCAGGTAAGCAAATTGTTCTTTTATGTATTGAACAATAGACTCTACAATTTCTGTCTTGAGGTTATCTTTCCAGGAGCGTAATTTAGAGAGAGATAATGTCGCAATAAAGTTTATTGTAATCAAAATAAGAGGGAACGATAAGAGCTACGAATTTCATTGATTTAATTGGCGAGAAACTTTTCAGCCGGCTCTCGTAGATATGCGAAGTCATTGGACCAACGCTGCACTACAAAGTTCTTGCGAGACGTTGCGGGTAATTTCGACAGTTCCTTAGTTGGAATTTTAGTTGAGCCAAAGCACTTTATAAATAGTACATCAACAAGAGCACAAAGCATTCACTGTACAAATAACATAAAAACCATAAATAAAAGAAAAAGTCGTGTGGAGTGAATTTGAGTTTATCGAAATCTAAATATGCACTTATATGTTAGACATTAATAACAGTAAAAGGGGTTAGTAGTTCTAACATTTACTGTACATCGATGAATAACATACAGAAGTTCCACTTAGGTTATTGAAACACAATGATAGGTATAATGCGAAAAGTATATAGGCGACTGTAGCGAACACGCCTGAAAAATCTGAATAATATGACGCACCTATATCACTCTACGAGCATGTCGTTTTCGTCGGGTACAGATATGGTGGTTGCAACGCGTCTATTGCCTCACTCGAAGGTCAACGCAAGCGTGACGTGGCAAGCACCAGGATTACACATTACTGTTTTACGTTCTTACACGTTGCACTGGAACGTTTTTCGCTGAGCGCCGGAAGCTGACAGATGACACACAAACAGCGTCGGACGCTAAAGTTGCAAGTGCGGTGGATATTTGATTCTCCAAAACGACGGTGGGTGTACATGAAGATCCTTTCCGGGCAAGATTTGAAGAGAGTAAATCGACAACTTAGTTACCTCTGCTTTCCAGATTCGGCACGATAACATCTTTCTCAGAAGGATTTTCTAAAAGCGTTGATTGCATTAAATGCTACGATACAACAGATAGGTATATTGGCCACACGCATCCTCCGAAAATTAGGGGAAAATCACTCACAGCAACCACACGGTTGAAGCTTCGTATACCAACAATGAAACTTACCACAGAAAGTATACGACCAACTAGTGCATATTAATTTTAAAGACAACCCTCTCAACCACCGGTCAACTATCTCGTAACGCCGCGGCCAGGTTAATGCCTTGAGTTGCGGTCGGAAGAAGAGTATGAGGTGCTCACTCACTCAACCCATTCGCTCTAACACAACATTACCACCGCTTCCTCAAGCAAACAAGCGGTACACCGTCATAAACATGTGGCAACGGGTTTGCTGTAGGGTGGGATTTAAATCACTAGATTAATTTTTACTACGTGTGGTAATAGAATAGCTATGCCGGATCGAAAATGTGTAAGCGATTAAAACTGGACTATACTAGAACGAGCAGGAAGCTTCGGAATTTGAATTTGAAAACAGAGCGCCAAATTGGTCATATTTGATATCAAATATGTGGAAAAGCGCGGATATTTGAAATGCAAGTAGGTGATCTTAAACTGGTCTTAACACTCATAAGCCATATCTTTTTTTATTTGTATTCGTTGAATTCCTAAATTTAATTAGATATACTTCAGAACTCTCTTTCTCTTTTACTTCGTTTTACAATAAAGGAAGTATTGGATTTACCCCAAAAATTCGAAATTTAGTTTTCTACACATCTTCATGTTTTCGAGTCCCATGAACCCAAAAAACATGTTTTTGTTCATTGGTCTGTGTGTCAGTAGGTGCGTGTGTGTGCGTGTGTGTGTGTGCGTGTGCGTGTGCTTGTGCCTGTGGGTATGTGAAATTTTAAAATAGCCACCCTGTATAAAATATGGAGTAATTATTTCCATGAATTTGAATTATTTTGGTGTATTAGTTTACTTGAGGACCTTATGGGTATGTGATTTTGGAATAATTCCGAGTGAATAGTAGCCATTTCGCGATAATTGCGGAGCACATGTTGTAGCATGAGAAGAATGCTTCCAACGAGGAACCTGGGGTGAACTAATAGCCTTTCCGAAGCCTCAGGACAACCAAATATTTACTGTAACGAAGACTACAGTTACATCGTGGAAAAAATACGAGATCTGCATACTAACGTGAGATGTGAAGCCGTCACCTACTGTGTTCAGCTTAACGTGGTTCCTGGTCGAAGTTATCGGGCACGTAATGTACATCCACTTACCCTATGATCACCGGCCGTAGCAGCAGTGTTGCGCTCCATCTTCTGGAGCTCTCCTTCAACGTGGACAGGTATCCTGAGCTATAGTTTTGGCTGACGGTTGCCCCTACCCTCTTTAGAAGCTCCCAAGCAAGCTGTGGGCCATCCATTGAGACTGCCGTTGTACCATTGGTCGTTTCTACCCTCTTCGGAAGCTTGTGGGCCATCTACTGAGGCCGCCGCCGTTCCCTACGCTGCTGTTGATTTGGCTGTCGATTTTCAACGCCTCACTACTACTATTTGGGATCAGCTGTCGTTTGGAAACGTATCAGGGCAGATCTATTTTATTCTGCCGCGGATGCGTCGTTTTGACTGCTCTTTCGATTCAATTGTGGGTGCTATCTGACTTGCTACTTGAGCTTTTGAATATTTTCAATTTTATTTTTTCATATCTATGATTGGTTATCGCCCTGCATCGAATACTTTAAATTCTTGTATGAATCTTAAAACATTTGCCACAGTCTCTTTACCTTTTCGGAGTGTACTCGATCTGCAGTGCTCGACGTTTAGTAAGTAAATGCACTTCTCAAATTTATCACTGCGCACCTTGCACTCAAGTGAAAATTCGCGTTTGACAAGCTGTAGTTCCCTACTTTTTTTCAGTATTATCTTGTATACACTCAGCATACATAGTCCACTAAAGCGGTCTTCTAACATTGTTGACCGCAACCAAATTTTCACTCTACACAGAGTACTAAAAAACATTCTAATGACGGAAGTTTATTAAGGAAAAAGCCTCATTTTTTTCACAACTTTTGCTTGTTCCGACTCTTGCAGTTCGTCTTCTCTAAGTTTTTATTCTTTCAGGGATGGTACCACAGTGATTGTTCAAATTACTTATTATTACAGCATGTAATCCAAAAAACAAATATTATATTTGCTTTCGAACTCTTGTTTCCGGAACTGAACGTACACTTACACACTTAAATATTGAAAGTGAAACAAATGCGTTTGTTCGGCGTTTGTCGTGCATTGTCGTCTACAACCTACAACTAAATTATTCCATAAACGTCTGTTAATACAAAAATGCCAGTGAAGGTGTTAACTACAGTGCCATAAATATTATCATGTAATTATTAATTTTTTGACACTTATTGAATTTTGTTTGTCAAAATAACAGCATTTTTGTTTATTATTTTCTTATTATTTGCAAACTACCTTATTTCCACGGATATTGTTTTAAACCATTCCCGGCTATTGCATTGTTCTAATTTCTGGTGCAAAATTTTTTACACTGATCTACATTATGAGCTGTACTTTCTCAGAATGAAATAACCTTGCTGTTGCAACCTGTACAGTTCGATGGTATAGTAGAGGACAGTGCTGTAGCTTGGAACGGTTGTACCCATATATGTATTATACATATGGTTGTACCTTGAATCAGGGCCAATTTCTAATCAAGTACGGCCATCTGGTGATTGATATTGCAGTAGGTTGAAAGAATCGGTATTGTAGTACGCTACATTCCAGTTTTAGTAATTTTATTTCCACATTTTGTGAGGTGGTGACGTGAAAAAGAATTAACCCACAAAAGTACCGCATGCTCCACGGCTAAGAGGTATTGTAAAAAATATGATGCTCACGCGTGATCAATCCCTATGCCGTTATAATAGTAATTAACGTATTAAGAGGGGTAACCCAGTCTTAACATTCGAGCATATTTTTACCACTCGAGCGAGCGCAGCGTATCTTAACATTCGAGGACGCGAGTGGATGCATGTTAAATGTATCTTAACATTCGAGGTCTTTGCTGTTCGTTTTGATGGATATATCCCATACCTCCCTCTCCCTTAGTTTTCTTTTTTATCGTAGCTGGAACCCCAACCCTTCTCGGCGATTTAGCCCAATAAGGCCGATATTTACCAGCCGGCAAAATATCAAATACAACTTTCGCCACCAGGTAAGGCCAACCCTTCTATTCTTCGTCACAGTCACTAAAAAAATTAAATTAATATAAATAAACTGTACTGAAAAGTAATCCAGAAGTGTTAATTTTAAAAAAATGGATGAATAGATATTACTATGGTGAACTCTAATGTTTAAAATACCAACAAAAATGTTGATTCAAAAATGTACATGTATATTTAATAAAAGCAAAATTTAAAAATAAAAACCCTTTAATTAAATGATTTGTATTATTTAATTGGTATATAAAAGAGGGTATTAAAGATTAAATTAAGGATATAAAGAACGATGTAACTGACTAACGGAGAAGAAATTGAATGGTGTTAGATTTGGATAAATGACATTGCAGTCACTGGTGAATAGTTACATCTATACTTGGGTTGGACTTAGACAGAGTTGATATATAGAAGCATATCCGTAGTGTGGCAGTTTAGATTGCTGACAGTTTTAGTCGCAATTAAAAGTAAGGTGATTTCTGCAGACCAGGAGGTTGCAGTGTTGAAGCTATATAAGAGGCAATTAAAAACAACTGCTGTTGCTACTAGTTAAGTACCTGTATTTACACGTGTGCTTGGTTCGACGAAGAGGCTGATGGGAGTGATAGGATGAAGTAAATTACAGGTATTTGTTAAAAGATCTAAAAAGTAATAAGTTTCAGTAGTGATTGAATAACATACTTGAAGGAACTACTTACCTTTGTTGATGTTTGAAATGATAATAATGGTAACAAATATGATTTCGACTAACTTTCCACTTTTCATAATTTTCATGTTGGCAGTGTAAAACTGTCATTTTTGAAATAATTCTCATGTCCCGGGTGGTGTAGCTTGAACAAGCGCCTCCGTTCGATCAGTAGATTTAAACAATGCTCTTTCTGGTCAGAACTTGGATGGGACTTCCACGGTTGCTTCTAACGGCGCCTCGTGGTACGGCTGCCACGAAAATAGTTGGTCCCGGATGTCATAATAACATCATGACAGTCGTTAGTGGGGTTGGAAGTCCCCATAAAATGTACAGCGACGCCTATAATTGGCCTAACGCCTGTTGGCTGAGTACGAAATAAATAAATAAATAAATAATACTAACAAGCACTATCAAGTGTAACAATTTTGATAAGCAACACGATATCAATTAGTAATTACATGAGGATAATTTGTGATATGTTATAAAGCAAGAACCTAACCTGATTTGAGAGGATATGTTCCACCGGAGCTAGTAAAATAAATAAAACTCTAAGTAAACAAATTTGAATAAAGGCATATGTTTTATCGAAGCTATTTTAAAGTAAATAAACTAGATAGTATACCGGCATAGTGGTGTATTACAATATATTTTTTTATTATTTTCCAATTTTTACAGTCTGTTTGTAGTTTCTTCTACTCTGTCAAATTTGCTGTTATTAATCTATTAAGAATCGTTGATTAACTGTTTATACCTATACTATTTTTTTAATATAAAATTAACACCTGTCTGCAACGTCCTGTATAAATTATTAAACTATGGAGCTGTGGAAATCTGCAACGAAATGTACAAAAAATTTAATAAAAAATAGTAATAATTAAGAACAATGTAATTATTTACAATTATTCATATTAATGCCAGACAAAGAAAATATTGCTTGAATTTTCCTGTAAAATAAAATGCACTTGCTCAGCCTCAACTAATCGTCCTTTTGATTTTTAAGCAAACAAATCGAGATTGAATACTTTTATTACTTCTCTTAGAACATCAACGCTCGACAAAACACATCTATTGAAATTCTGAAAGAAATCAATAAAGTCATTAAACTAGAGAAAGTAAATAGCAGTTATCTTTTCTGTCAGAGTAAATAATTTGGCGTCCGGCAGGTGTTTATTATTTCTCCTTGTTTATGGTTTACATAGGAATAGAAATAAAATCAGTGTGAAGCCTTTCATAGTATAAAAAATATTGAATGTGAGCAAATGCTGTGTATCGACTGCCAATTTTATTAAATAATAGGACAGCTTAATCTACAATGAAAATGTTAAACACTTTAATGTTATGGATTGCGTTACCTGTATTATTTCATGCCGAATTGATGATGCTGAATCTACATAATACTACAGCACTGGAAGGTCGCATTAATGCCATTTCGAACAAGTATTTTAAATTGACAGACGTCACAGTATTCTTAAATTTAATGGAGAGCTTGCAAGAATTACACTTAAATTTAGGGTCTATTATAATACAAACGAACTACAGTCAAAGATTACTCGTATCCTATCTTTGGAAAGCCGATGCCTATGTATTAATTCTTACCAAAGACCATCTTACAAATGTCTTTGAAACGTTAACCAAAACTGTACATTGGAATCCTAGAGCAAAATTCATAACAGTTTTCTTAGGGAATCTGTCCGTTTTGTTCGGTGTCCTGAAAAGGATATACGTTTTTAACGTAGTAGTGCTTATTGACTTTACCTGCCTAAACAAAACTCAACTGATTACCTATTTTCCCTACAATACTCCCACTGGCGATGATAAAAATATGAATCAGGTTGTTTTGAACTTTTGCTTAAAAGGTGAACTGCAGAATACGGTGAATTTGTTTCCTAAAAAACTTCCTGACAATTGGCTCAATACTACAGTGAGATTAGCGCATAGGCACTATCCTCCGTATCTATCTTTCAGCAGCGACAGTAATCATCCCCTATCGGGAATGGAATTCGAAATATTCCAAATGGTAAGTGTTGTCTTTTTTAATTATTACCTACATCAATAGCTTCATTTCAAAGATTATAAAAGAAAAAAGGACATATAGCCTTCTCTATTCTTATTTATTATATTTTGTTATATTGATCTAGATGCAAGACATAATGGGATTTAAGATTCAGTATGTAAACAGAACATATTCAAGGTGGGGATTCCGGAACGATACTGTCTACGACAGTGCTTATGGGGACCTGCAGAACTATGAAGCTGATGTGGCTATAGGATTTTTTATTGTATGGCCTACACACATTTGGGATTTTTACGTTACATATCCTTACATGGAGGACGCTAGTAAATGGGTTGTACCCACTGCAGATGTGGAACCACGATGGCAGAACGTCGTGAGTATCTTTCGACACAATCTTTGGATTATCGCTGCAGTGTTATTGGCTACATCATCTGCCATGTATTTCTTGTCCGGTTTGTGTTCTGATAGCAGCAGTTACCGAGAGTTATCCAATTGCTTTTTATTCTGTGTACGCTGCTTGTTTACCCAGTCTGGTAGGGTACCACATGCAACCGCAATAAAAATAGCTTTCATTGCATCAGTACTCCTTGGATGGGTATTCGCGTTGGTTTTCCAAAGTCAACTTGTTGCTGCATTGAATTTTGATACATACAAAAAGCAAGTCTCAACAGTGCAAGAACTGATCGACTCCAAAATGAAGTTTGGCTTTCTAGAAAATATGCACAAAGTTTTTTCGAGTTCCGTTTACCAAGATGACATTTATTTTAGCACTCATTACACAGGTATTTGTGCTTTCACAAATGGGTGTACCAACAGAACTGCTTTTGAGGGTGATTTTGCAACTGTAAGGCGCAATCCACCATTGCAACAGTCAATTAATCGTTATTATATAGATTCAAATGGTAGATCGCGAGTGTATGTTTTTGACAGTAGCATTAACATCGTTTATGTGTCTCTTGTTTGTTCGAGGGGATTTCCTATGTACGAGCGACTCAATCAATTGTTATTTCAGATAAAATTTACAGGCTTTGTAGAATATATTTATAAGAAGTCAGATACTGTTACTACAATGTCCCATATTAGAAATCAACAAATACGAACTACTGAGGTATTACGATTTTACGAGTTACGTCATATCTTTATTTTTCTAATATTTGGATGTGCCTTATCTTTTGTGCTATTCATGCTGGAGCTTATGATATGGAAAGTTATGCACAGATAGAGCACACGATTTTAAAGATACAGTGTTTGAGATAAATATTCAACTTAGTATTTGCCATGTGTTTCTTTCTACAAAGTGTCACCGTAGACAGCTGAAGCGTGAGAGACAGTTAATTTTTCTTAGGCATTGACAAGAGACACCTTGTTATTGCTCAGCTATGGAGTTACAAAGAAAAGAGAAAGATTTTGCCGTATTCCGGAACTATCAATGTTGTAATTCTGGAATTCTATACACATGTCAGGTTTCCTGGCACATCGATGTTTTAGCCTCGGAATCCTTTATTTATAAAAAAAAAATCGCGTTTTAGCTCCCCTTTCCCTAACCATAGAATCGCCATAGTGGCCAATCCGTAATATTCTATTCCACGAATGCGGACTGTCAATTTTTCGAACAGAGGTTTAGTTTTACAGAATTACGATAGGCAATAATAATTTAACTATGTAAACGTCTTAAATCTCAATTAATAAATATATTTAAAAAAATGAATTGACTGTACTATACCGGAATCCAATCCTCAACACCCATACAGCAATATGAACTCAAAGAACGGGCTCACAGTAACCACTGCTTGTTGCAAGGAGCGACTAAAAAGATTTGGGTAACAGAATGACTACCCCTAGGGGTAACAGCCTTTCTCCCATAAAGAAATCGCCGTCGCGAAACTTCAAACGAAGCCACGGAATGGATAGAATTTAGGAAGATGCCTTAGACCAAGTATGAATATAAATATACGCAAGTGGAAAGTGCGAACCCTAAATAAAACCGGTTCAATCAAATAACCACTACCAATACTAAAAGAGCACAAAGCAAGTCATCGCAATTATGAAACTAGGTGGTCAGGCAAAGGTGTGATGGACACCAAAACTTACGCAACTGGAAATGAAACGGGTGACAACGAAGTTGATGTAGCTTTCATAGTAAGCAACGACGCAGAGAATGCAATCATTGATTTCAAACCTATAAGTATTCAGCTTGTCAATAATTAGTAAACGTATATGCCGAGTTGTACCAAATGTTGGAAAAGATTTAC
The DNA here is from genome assembly GCA_940337035.1 of Agriotes lineatus. Taxonomy (NCBI): domain Eukaryota; kingdom Metazoa; phylum Arthropoda; class Insecta; order Coleoptera; family Elateridae; genus Agriotes; species Agriotes lineatus. The sequence continues at coordinate 35,857 of CALNHX010007625.1, forward strand.
GACTCAATCTTTTCGAATGACGAAAAGATCGTAATTGGAGACCTAACCAATGACTCCATTAACATTAAACTGCAGCTACTTTAATGGACTGGATATGTACAACGAATGAATGCGACTGGAATAGTAAAGAAGATATTCTAAGAAAAGCTAGAAGTCACACGACCAGGTGTCCACTGATACTATAAGATAAGAATAAAACGCCCACACCATGATTGCAGCTGTCAACTGGAACGCGGTATAGTAAAAAAGTTGCGAAATAAAATTCGCGAAGACAGCAACAATTCACGACCAAGCCAGTAAGCGTCACGAAAGGAGATTTCAACTTCGAAGTATCTTTCGTTGGCGTTTTCAAGTTCAACGTTAGTCGCAAGCCGGACAAGATTGAGAGCGGACTTGCCTGCGACTTACTGCAAATTACCTTGAGGCGAAATACTTGAAAGCGGCGTAAAAAGAGCCTTGCAACCAAGACAAGTAAAAAGTGGAGCAAACAAGCGTTTACAAGTCTCGTGAACGCAATTCACGTAGTGTACAAGTTTGCAGTCAAACTTATTGCAAATTGGCTTTTGTTTGTGCATTGTTTAAGTGGTGATAGTTCCTTACAAGTAACACCCAGCGCTGTAGATTGAAATCAAAACTAGCTCATGTGCATTATTTTGGAATGTTTCAGCCTTTAAGAAAATATTTTACACAGCTGGATACACACATTTTTAATTCATTTTACAATAAAGAAAGTATTGGATTCACCCCAAAAATTCAAAATTGAGTTTTCAACAGATCTTCACGTTTTAGAGTCCCGTGAACCCAAATAACATATTTTTTTTTCATTGGTCTGTCTGTCTGTCTGCCTGTCTGTGTGCTGTGAACAGAATATCTCAAAACCTACACTAGGTATGGTGTTGAAACTTCATATATAAGTTTTGTGTACTATGTAGATGGAACAGCAATCTTTTGAAGAAAATCGCATAACCGGTAGGTGTTTACTCTTGTGATTTTTCAGTTTTTTTTTTCGATTTTTTCGCTCTAACGATTTTCTTCAAACTTCACATTTTTCCTACATTTTGAATATGTATTGATATGAGGTAGGTGATTTTCGAGTTGAATACTTCTAAAATGGGTTTCTTTTGTTTTTTTCTCTATTTTTTATTAACTCCTATTTTAAATAGAACACCCGGTATATTATTACATTTTTGAATTCAGCTTAAAATTCTAGAGAAAATTTGTCTCTTCAACTAACGCTCTATTTTGTACCGTTTTTGTAGAATTTGTAATTTTTGAAAATTTTTGACAAATGCTTAAAACTTTAAAATCAAATTTTTGCCAATTATAACATCACTGTAAAAGGAAGTTGTGTGTGTGTATCACACCAGATTTTGTTACTTTCTTTTACAATAAAGGAAGTATTGGATACACCCCAAAAATTCGAAATTGAGTTTTTAACAGATCTTCACGTTTTAAAGTCCCCTGATCCCAAAAACATATTTTTTTTTCATTGGTCTGTCTGTGTGTCTGTCTGTGTCTCTGTCTGTCTGTGAACAGAATATCTCAAAACCGGAAAGAGGTATGGCGTTGAAACTTCATATATAAGTTTTGTGTTCTATGTAGATGCGTTATCAAGCTTTTGAAAAAAATCGCATAACCGGAAGTAGGTGCTTACTCTTGTGATTTTTCAGTTTTTTTCGATTTTTTCAAAAACGGCTCTAACTATTTTTTTAAAACTTTACATTTTTATCACATTTTTAATGTGTATTGATGTGAGATAGGTAATTTTCCAGTTGAATACTTCTAAAATGGGTTTCTTTTGTTTTTTTTTCTATTTTTTTTATTAACTCCTATTTTAAATAGAACACCAGGTATATTCTTACATTTTTGAATTCAGCTTAAAATCCTAGAGAAAATGTGTGTCTTGAACTAACGCTCTATTTTGTACCGTTTTTGTAAAATTTGTAATTTTTTAAAGTTTTTGACAAATGCTTAAAAGTTTAAAATCAAATTTTTGGCTAATTATAAGATCACTGTAAAAAGAAGTTGTGTGCGTGTATCACACCAGATTTTTTTTTAGATTTTTATATTCTTAAGACGAGTCTTCGTTAAAAATGGTCTTTAAAAGCCACATTTTGAAATAATTGTAAGAGCAGGTTAGGTACACAATTTTTCCGAATTTTATATTTATTGTCTATTGTTTAATGGTAGAGCTGTGAATACCTGTAATTTTGAAGCAAAACTACAAACATTTAATTAATAGAGAGAATTGTAATAATCAGTAATATTTAAAATGTATATCAACCCCAGAAAAAAATCGGTTTTGCTCTGGAATGCTAATTTTTATCTAATGGTAATTATATTTCTGACTATTAACAAATAATTTTGATATAGAATATTAAATATTTACTACTGCTCTCCTATTGACATAAAATACTCAACAACAGTCTAACTATTGGTGGATTATACATTTGGGAATAAATCTATTTGCATTCTGAACGCAAACAGTAACAATAATACATCAAACTGAATTAAGTAGCACTTATATTTAGTGCGACCTTGTAAACCTTGTGTCTGACAGGCGTTAATTATTTCTTTTTATTAATGGTTTACTACACATTACTTCCAATAAATACCCAGTATTTGTTGTCATTGCGGTGTACAAGAAGTGTGTTTTGTAGCACAATTTATCAGATATACTATATATGGAATTAGAAAGTGGTCAAACTAAACTTTATAGTACAACTGTACCGGAAATGAAAATTGCAAGCACTTTATTGTTGTGATTATGTTATCTTTTTTAATACATGTTGAACTAATTATGCTGAATGTGTACTCCACCGCATTGGAAGGATGCATTCATGCATTATGCATAAGTATGTGAAACTGACAGACGTCACACTATTTTTAACCTAATGGAAAACCCCCTAAGCCCCAACTTCGCCTTTCTTCACTTGTTTCTAAGAAAGCCCTCAAATTCTTTGGCCACATCTCCAGAAGAGAGAACATGAAAAAAATATACTACAAAGAAAGCCAGATGGAAAAAGAAGACGAGGATGATCTCCCCAACGCTGGATTGACATAACGAGAAAGGGTCTCCAGGAACCCTGGAAACATGTTTTACGCATGACCCAAGATAGAGGCACCTGGAGAAATTTTCTGGACGAGACATTTCACATATCCTTATATGGAGGACGCTTTCAAATAGACTGTATCTATTGCAAAGGTGGAACCACGATGGAAAAACATTGTAGGCCTTATTTAATAAACCTTGAACTTCAACTAACTACGTATTTAGATTCTCTAGCCTATGCAATATCATCCAAACATGTGATTCTCAGACACGGAGAGTTATCATTTTTGATCGCAAAAAGGTTCGAGTTTTTAAACCACGAATATTTCTAGAACTTTAGGTTATTTGGAGTCTTTCTTTTTGATTCGTACATACGATTTTTATACTAAACGGTCATTATGTTCATTTACAAAAATGGGTTTCGGTATTACGGTTGAACTAATTACCGCGGTTGTCAGACGCCCAGATTTGGCTTTTTGGAGAAACTGGTGGTGCACTTGCCTGTTTTCAAACTGCACTATTAAAGGTTTTTTGCCATTTTTGGTCACTAAACGATGAACAGCCTAGATATCCTTCGCTGTTACTTGAATTTCCATGGCGCTACCTACTGTAGTAACAGTCTCCAGTACCTTTTCATTCGCTGCATCAGGTACTATGCCGTCAATGATTAGATTATGTTTTCTGGAGTACTGCTTATCTTCTTGTTGGGCAATTTTTATAACTGCAATTTTCTTTTCTAAAGATTTGCGATTATTTTCTTTAGTAAATGATACAGGTGAAGATAAAGAATCATGTTCAAGGGATAAAATAAGAGTGAGTAGACCAAGTACTTCTGGTACGAGAGGTGCGCAAGATTTTTTAACTCAAAGTCTGTCTCAAGCTTTAGATAGATGTAAAATTAGCGGCTAAAATTCTGCTGCAGGAGCTTTTATGCCAGCCGAAATTAAATAAAAAACTAATCTAGGGGATTGCACCGTCTTGGCGTTCCAGCTTTATCTGGCGTCAAAAAGGTTGATAGACTATCCATAATTGTTACTTTTCGCGGCAGAGAACTATTAGTAGGTTACCTGAAATTCCAGCATCTACAGAAGAAATCAAGCTCTAGTTTACCAAACAGTGAGAAATAGGACATACAAGAAAATATACAGGCGCTGTGTTGCCATTCAACTGCAAGCAACATCGGCCGAATAAGAGATGCTTGTACAAATCTCTTCTATGTCGACATCACATCTTCGAATTAATCTTGAGAAGTAACTTTGATCAGTGGCGTAACTAAGATTTTGCTCTGGGGTGTGTTCTGGGAGAGTGATTATGTGATCAACCTTACAATAAGAATTAAAAAAAAATAAGTGTACCATAAAGTATAGTTGATTTTATTTCTACAGGACTTCCGGTAGGCCTTGATTTAACTTCTTGGCAGTATAGACCACCTAGTTACATTTAAGAATTTATTTTTTGCTGATTATTTGCTTATTAAACAAAAGAAGTCAAGAAATAATTATTTGCTAAATAAATAACAACTTAGCTTTGTAATGCAGCATACCGTACGAATGATGCATTTAATTTAAATAATATCCAGCTATCTAATGTATATCATATGATGTACCAGTTGTATGTTTTAACTAGTGGGGTTGTAAGGGTAACCAGACAGAGGGTTGTTTGTATTTAGTAGTACTAAAATAACTTGAATTGATAATCTACGAGAAATTGTCACGTTAAGGGTTAAATTCCCATTAATTGTGAAGCATAATAATAATTGATGATTTGATACGTAGTAGCAATATAGTATTCTCTACGATCAAATTTGACTTTAAGTCACAAATATTATACAAATATAAAATTCAAAACTATTTGATTCCATTTAACGTGGTATATTACTACGAAGCCAGTAAAACCAGTGAAAGCCACTGTTATGGTATGCTGTTGAACTGTCTATCCACATAATAGAGTTTTCAAAGAACTACAACGAGCTTTGATTTGGCCGGGAACAACGCAGGCAGGTGTTTTCTGACTAGAATTTATCCAGTTAGAAGCTGAGGTAGAGCATTCAGGTACAAGAGAGACAATCAGAAGGTTAGTGCCCATTTCTTTCGAAATATTAAGAAGTTATACAGCAAGTTTGGTGCGGCAAATCATTAAGATAATTGTAATTGTATTTAGAAATTAATTTAGAATTATTTTTCTAAAATTAATAGTGATTCGAGTACTCGGCGTTTTTCGACAATTCTATTTTGAAATTTACTTCTTGGAATTAGATTATTTTTAGAATTTTCATATACATCAAGTTTGGACATATTTAATATTTAATTAAATTGGTTTTGACAATTTGTATTTTATTTTGTTATGTCAGATCAAACTTCAATGTGCTACTAACAAACTGAAGTACCTGAAACGTGTATTTGATTCATAAAGTCTAATAGTTATTATATTTTAAAAGTAATTCAGTTTTTAACTGCAAGATAAAGTTGTTAGTTAAAGATTAACCCATTCAGCTGGGATTGATGAGTCCCATTGCTTGTAAAACTGAGTAGTCGAGGTTTCAAAAAAATAATCGCTTGACATAATTTTAAGTGTTAAATTGATTTATGAGATACGTCAATTACTAGTCTACTAAGAAGTAGGGTACTTACATAAGTGAGCTATACCTGATAGTGCTTCTTTTTGATAATTATAAAAAGGGTATATTTAATTTGATATGTAATAGTGCTCCAAAAAGAGAGCTATTACAATTTGACTTACACTTTGGGGTTTGACATTAATTGTAATAACACCGCGAGAAAGAGTTATATTACAGCTTGCTTGCAAAACAAAATTCAAAGATAATGCATGTCCTTGCAATAACTCTATAACCTATGAAAATGTTAAATGATATTTTGACTGTAGAAAATTAGTTAAATCACGGCCTACTGCAAGTCCTTTAGAAATGAAAGCAACTATACTGTTTATTTATAACCAATAAAATCATTACAATTGCAATACAACTTATAGCAGTAATTCAAGTTCTCTTGGCTTTTTTTGCTAGCTCGTTTATAATTTCATCTACGTTCACCTGCAGTTATCTGTGAATCGAGAGCATTGCCAATCCATTCAGCCTATATTGCGATGTTGTATTTCGGAATAAGTCTTAATTATTTTTAATGTGGAGAATGATCTTTCAGCTGTTGCAGTTGACACAGGAATCGTTGCAAGAATTTGCAGCAACTTGAATATGGTTGGAAACATGTCCTTATTGCACGTAGCTAGCGCATACATTGCTGTCTTATATGGAAGATTTTGTACATTTTGGCAATTTGAACTTAGCAATCACGTCAAAATTGATATTCAATTATTATACCTAAAATGTTTTTTATTTAAGACGAATTTTAGTTATTCCTGAAGCCTCTGGGGGTGTTCCGACACCCATATCACCCCCCATAGTTACGCCACTGGCTTTGATGCAGTAATGGGTGTTACTTCTAGATCACATGTAAATTTGTTTCAAAGACTTAGGAAAACCTGATGGAACCTAGGCAATAAAAAATATCGTAGTGAAATAAAGGATGTCGCAGAGGATATATGTGTCAGTATACTAGAATTTCTACAAGAACGGTTATGCCAGCGTAGGTGATTAAGGTGAATTATTAGAATTGATCATGATCTTCCTTGGTGGTACCCCCAATAAGGAATCTCCTTTCATATTTCTGGTGCAGTAAACCGTGCTCGCCGTATGACAAAGGCAAGTTATGCCTCCAGGGTATATTTATTTCAAGATCAATATTTACGAGCTTGGTTTTTCACCATTTTCAGTGAAAACTCCGTATCACGATTACAATATTTATTAAAAAAATCTGGTGTGATACACTCACACAACTTCCTTTTACAGTGATCTTATAATTAGTTAAAAATTTCATTTTTAATTTTTAACCATTTGTTAAAAATTTTCAAAAATTACAAATTCTACAAAAACGGTACAAAATCGAGTGTTAGTTGAAGAGACAAATTTTCTCTAGAATTTTAAGGTGAATTCAAAAATGTAATAATATACCGGGTGTTTTATTTAAAATAGGAGTTAATAAAAAAACTAGAAAAAAAAACAAAAGAAACCCACTTTAGAAGTATTCAACTGGAAAATCACCTATTTCACATCAATACACATTAAAAGTGTAGTAAAAATGTAAAGTTTAAAAAAAATCGTTAGAACCGTTTTTGAAAAAATCGAAAAAAACTGAAAAATCACAAGAGTAAACACCTACTTCCGGTTATGGGATTTTCTTCAAAAGCTTGCTGTCTCATCTACATAGTACACAAAACTTATATATGAAGTTTCAATGCCATACCTCTTTTCGTTTTTGAGATATTCTGTTCACAGGCACACAGACACACAGACACACAGACAGACACACAGACCAATGAAAAAAAATATGTTTTTTGGGATCAGGGGACTCTAAAACGTGAAGATCTGTTGAAAACTCAATTTCGAATTTTTGGGGTGAATCCAATACTTCCTTTATAGTAAAAGGAAGTAATTAATCAAGTATGAGAAAGCAGATCCGCAAACCATCAGTGCTACGTGAAGAATTTATCAAAGCATTTATAGTATCTGACACTAGAAAATCCTGCATTTACGTCCTTTGATGATCAAGTTATGGATGTTAAGGATAAAATTTCTACCAAAATAATTACTACAACATAAGACAGTGACGTAATAAAATGTTACATTGTTAAAAATAAAGATGTCAACCGTTTACAACAAAAAGAACTCTCAAATTTTATTTTCTAGAAATATTTAAAAAAAAATCTCAAAATTTTCAATAAAGATCATTTCAACTTCGAACATTTGTGGGAGATAGTAAAAAGAATAGTAGTGGTTAACGACGGGGCTGACAGATGAGTGAAACTAATACAAGGATATCAAAATATTATATACAGATAGGAAAATTACAAGCAATACATTTTGCGGATTGTCAACAAGCACAGAGAAAAATACTAAAACACTATAAAAACCGGCTTAACAAAGCGAAGTATCTGGTTAATTACTTACTTACTTACTTACTCTTCGGCGTTACAACCCTAGGTGGGTTTTAGCCTGTTGGGCGACGTGGTTCCATACTTTTCTCTCCTTGATTTTGCCCATCCAGTTTTTTACTTTCATTATATCGAGGTCTTGGAGTACCGCAGATAACCATTTACCCTAGGTATTCCTCTGGTTCTACCATATCCAGGGTCCCAGTCAAGCATCACTCGCGGCACTCTGCATTTCGGCATACGCATCACATGCCCGAACCATCTGAGTCTCTGCGCCTTGCAATACCGCACAATATTTTCGTTTTTTATTAGCGCTTCTAATTCTGCGTTAGTTCTTCTGCGATAACCACTCCCTTCAGATATCCCCCCGAATATTCTTCTTAATATCCGTCGTTCAAAGCATTTCAACCAGTTTTGCTGCTTCACTGTAAGGGTCCATGACTCACAACTGTACGTAATTACTGGGCGAATTAAGGTTCTATAGATTTTAAGTTTTGTAGCGTGATTCAGTAGTTTGAAGTGCGAACGTTTTGTCCGTCCGTCCGTCCGTCCGTCCGTCCGTCCGTCCGGATCGCCTGTAACTTTCGAACGGCTACAGATATCGAAATTTTGAAAGGGGGCAAAGTTGTTGCTAAGGTCCCGAGCACCTTCATGCGCTATTTGGTTTTGGCTTTCCACTTTGCAAAATTTCCAAGCATTGTAGCACAGTGGCGGTTTGTCCACTTGGCGCCATCTACAAAAGCTCGGTGGTCACGTTTTGAACTACACATTCTGAAGCTACCCGTTAGACCTGTCCTTGAGCAGTTTATTTCATCATCCAGCTCGTTAGTAGTGTTTATTTGTGATCCAAGGTATATAAATTCATTCACTTGCTCAAACTTTTGATTTTCAACGCATAGTTCCTTTTTATTGGCAGAGCTCTTGTTCAAGACCAGATATTTAGTCTTTTTTCCATTAATTTTTAGGTCCGATGTTTTAGCTGCGTTTTTAAAGTCTATAAATGAGGATTTCAGCGTATTTAGCGTTCTGCTAATCAGCACTACATCGTCCGCGTATGCTACAACTTGGACACTTTTAGTTCTCAATGTGCCAGGTATATTTACTTTTCGTATTATGAATTCCATCACTAGGTTAAATAGCAGAGCCGATAGAGCATCCCCTTGTCTTACGCCGGCGTTTGTTTGGAAGTACTCCGTCTTTCCTTGCTGCACCAACACCGCAGACTTGCTATGTTTTAGGGTCATGCTAATTAGATTTATTAATTTGTTTGGAATTCCAAGCGATCTTAGTGCTTCCTTGATTTTACTTCTTTTTACAGAGTCAAACGCTTGTCGAAAATCAATAAATAAACAATGCAATTTGATGTTGTGTTCAAAACACTTTTCAAAAATTTGCCGGATAATAAACAAACCATCTGTGGTTGAACGATTAGGCCTGAATCCCTGCTGGTAGTCTGCTATCACATTTTCAGCGTGTTTAGATAGGCGATTGTGTATCACGGACGACAGTATTTTATACGGCACATTCAGCAAGGATATCCCTCGGTAGTTGTCACACATTTCTTTATCGCCTTTTTAAAATATTGGCAAGTAGAGGGAAGTGGATGGTTCTGGAACCTTCCCCCACCACTTGGCCTTGAGTTCAAGGCCAAGGCCACGTTCAAGCCCAAGGTCACATGCAAGGCGAGGTCACGTGCAAGCCCAAGGTCATGTTCGAAGCGAGGCCACGTTCGGAGCGAGGCCACGTTCAAGGTCAAACCCGCGTTCGAGGTTGAGGCTACTTTAAAAAAATTCAAGGTCAAGATCGCGTTTACGGCCAAGGGCATAGAAAGAGTTAAGTAGTGCTTAGAACAGACTGCGCTTAACATATTTATTTAAAAAATTAGGCATGAAGTAAACGCCTAGGATACTTCATGTCTAAATTATGACTCGACCAGGATTCGAACCTAGGTCTCCCTGTATATCCGCAATCTGCAGCCGAGGGTATCTTTACCTCTAGACCATCGAGTCGGATAGAATATTTGGTTACTCATCCAGAGTACCTTCGTAGAGTGAAAGATACACATAATTTAATAAAAAAAGTTATATTTAAAATGCACATACAAAGAGTAATTACAGTAGTGGCTAGACTAAATGATTATAATACCAACAGATTAAGAAATACGTTACATACACATTAGAGCGAATAAAATAGTGCTTAAAACAATAGTAGATATACAGCAGGAATTATCCGCGGGCGAGAGCAGCTTCTTCAAGACATCAGGTTTATTTTTTAGCAAAATCGTTTGCCAATTCGTATCTACCGCATATGAAGGGAAATGGTATTTTATCTTGAACGTTAAAACGTTATGTTAAGTAAAGTTGTTCACTTGTATTTTAAAAACGGAAATAGTTGTCAAGGAACTGGTATCCATTTTACGCCACGTCACGTTGTGCACTCCATCATTGTAGGCGAAAGAAGCTGAACTGCACCGCGGCGGTAGAAGGACGTAGAGAATCCCATCATGAACTGCAGCGAGAGCAACCAAAAATTGTATTGGTAGCATGTTCAACAAGTCGATGGCAACTAGTGAATGGTTTGGCGCCGCACTTTGCATCACTTATGACAACAGCAACCTTTTGTTTTGTCGGCCGCACCCGTTCCATTGTTGCCAGCCACATCTACTCCTGGGGAAAAATGCAACGCATCGAAAAGTTGATAAGTCAAGTCTTCGATGGTTTGTAATTGCTGGTAGACCTTGGCAATTTTGCAGTTGGGTGACCAACGGAGGTGTTCAGATAGGGGTTTGTCATTGCGCTCCCAACCAGAAATTTGAACTCCGCAGTAGAAACACTGTACACAATTAATCGTATCGCTGATGCAAAAGAAACCGGCACCTGCTAGCGATTCTGGAGTTTGACCTCGACTCCAATCGCCGAATGTTCGTAGCCGTTTGGAGTAGCTCCCAAATTCTGGATGTCGAGGTTCTGAGCTCATGATGGCAACTAACTACGCACACGTTTGTGAAAGTTTTATATTCTACAATTCAAGGTCACAATCTCGAAACTTTAAAATAAAACCACAGAAATATTTCTAAATATATTTATTTATTTCCAAGTATAAGTTATATATGTAACTTCCCCATCCTCCAGTAGGCCTAGGTACCGGTCCACTGGCTTGAAGATGTTGGTCTGCCACCACACAGCTGACGATCCGTCGAAGACTGCAGGCCACGTCCGTAAGGTGGTCGTCTCCGCTAGGGTCTCTCCTTGTAGGTTCAAGGGGTACTCCATTGTGACCACTGCCTGGAGAGACCGTTGAGAGGATGCTGGAGGGCAACTAGCCAAAAACCGGCGAAAATGACGGTAAAATTGTTCTGCATTCTTAAAGTTAGTTGCCATAGCTGCTTGATGATTATGGTAGGTGCTGGAGGATTATGATGACTGTTACAGAAAACAGGCAACTTAATATAAAAGCGTAATCAAGGATGGGAACGTAGAAGGTCAAGGGTCTTACCTTGAGATTCACATATAAAGCGTAACGTTTTTCCACCACGGCTACCAGTCATCATGCCTGATATTGTTGTTGATGCGCTCTTTGAAGATGCTCCTACATTTTACAAGGAGTTTGAATACTTCATCACCTCCGAACCGAGACCTCCATCAGCTCGTCAACTCCAGGCTGCCGTAACAATAGACTATTCCATGAGTCTTGGAAGCGAGCGCCTATGGCAGTCGACCCTCTTGAGGACGCTACCCACCACATACGAGGGTGACCCATTCCTGTGGTGGCGGCGGCATGTAGAGGTCCCCATCCAGCGCTTTCTCGCTCGGCTAGCAGATGGGGATGTAGTATATATTACTTATTGTTGGTTTAATTAAATATATGTATATAAAGGTGTCTGTGTTTTTATTGCACTCCTAGCGACGTCTATAATTATTGATATTTTATAAGTAGAAGCCCACGCTTTCAGTATTCATATCCAGTTCGACGCTTGAGCAATGCCTATCGATAAATTTGGCAAACATATGCATGCGAATTCCACGTCACACCCGCAGGTGTTTGTGGTTGAAGAGCTAAGCGAGCCTTTATATTATGAACGAGATTTACAACTAGTATCCATTGCCGTCAATGGTGATAGATGGTACACTCTACCGCTTGGTGACATCGAATATACTATTCCCTTCCGTGAAGGTGAAATAACAAACGTCTTACTTTATCCCGAAAATACCGAAATTTATATCAACAAGTTGGGGTCATATAACTTTCGCGAAATGATTGGGATGACATTAAAAAGGGGTGATATGCTAAAATTTTGGGCAGTCGAGCCAAATATGTTATATGTGGAATTTCAACTCAAGGTTCCCATAATTGTTGAGTCCAAAAAGGTAGTGCAGTAAACATGACTTCAAGGTTGCGTTTACGATCACCTCCTACCACATATAACCTTGGAAATGTGAAAATAAAAGCGCGTAGAAGAGTCTGCAAGGGTAGTAGCATCCGATAGTCGTGCAGAAATGGAAGCCTTGTTGAAAGCTATCGAGGTAGTTCAGAGTAATAAAGCAAGAAAGCCGCAACCACTGTTCTGTCCAGAACTTCTGAATAGTAGGACGTACAAATTAAATAAATCAAGTTCTAAGTACGTGAGTGTAGGGTTTGATTGGAGTTCGCAATTTAACCCAAGTATTATAATACGGGGTGCCAAAAATGACTGGGTGCAATTAAATGAATGGGAGTGGACAGCCCTGATTGCAAATCAGGGAGTGATTTCCAACTACTTCTATTCTCTCGACGGTGAGTGGCCAGCTCTGGAAATAGGGAAGAAGAGCATTGTATTTGAAGCGATCCAGACAAGGAAAATAATCAAATTGGAGGAAGTGGGCTTGTCAGAGGTGCGTTTAGCGAGCGAAACTGTAGAAGAATTGTGGCGCTTGCAGAAACTCGTGGAAGTGCGATTCGCACAATTAAAAGCGTTACACTTTGAGAGTTTCTATAAAGAGATAGTGAAGGGTGTAGCAAACCTTTGTGGAGACTGTTTAGTAAATGTATGGTCTGTAGTGGATCAGCTGGAGGAGAACTCTGAAAAGACTGCGTGTATGGTGGAAGTGCTAACGTTCGCGAGTTCTATGGTAAAGTGCGACATCGAAGTGGAAGCCCTGAGTCGTCAGTTGGCAGTGTAGTCATGTGGATGAATTATAGAGAGGCTGCTCGACCGGTTGCAAGAGACGTACCTAGTGCGGTTGAACGATTAGTGAGTTCGTTAAAGGATTTAGCTTTTGAAGCGTCGCACGAAGTCATATATGGGTTAGGACGTTCCGGATTCAGTGACGAAGAGTTGTATAAAAAAGAAAAACAGTACAAAAATGATGCAGCTGTCGGTCAATTATTCTTAGACGGAGCCATAAATGAAGGCCTCCTTGTAGATTTAATGGATAGTCTTGGCCTAAAATGGCATATGTGTGAAGTAAAAGCCTTTATAGAGAAGAAGGAAAATGAAGAAGAGCGTGCAGTTTGACGACTTGAAGAATAAGATTTCTAATTTGCATACGTGGACGTATGCGTATCGAGAAGCTCGAAAAGGACGGTGGGAATGGGCAGGTGTGGATAGGTTGCGGTTCCATCGGAGGATACTTACTATGGATGAAGTACTGCGAGACGTCTTGTGCGCCGAACATAGGCAGACAATTTATGTAGAACGCTTTTCCACTAGTACGTAGATGTTTAATCCATGTAGTTAAACTATATATATTGTAAACAAATAAAAAACAGTAAAAATTAAAAAGGTTTTTTTATTCCATTATGTAGTGATTATAAATATGATACACGTTAGATAAAGCGCCATAACAAATCGGTTTGGAATGATATAAACAAGCGGGTTGTGATGGGGTGAGGGCCGGTCTTTCTTCCACTTCGATGATTGGGATGGTAGTAAAGCGGCGTAGAAACGTTGCCTTTTCTCTACCTTTCACATATACTTCGGTGGCACCTTGCAGAAGACGTCGCAAGATTGCAGGAAACATGTATCCTGGAGTAAATCCCTCATTCCAGTCGATGCAATGGTGATTAGTCATTACCCAGTGGGCTTGTTGTTGTAAATGTGGTGTTAAGGAATGGAGGGCGAAAGGGGGTTTAAAAATGTGGTGAGATACTGCGGTACCGTCGTAGGAGGCCAATTCTTTTGGGGTAAAGTGCTTATCGGACGTCTTAAAACCTTGAATATCGATAATGATCTTCATCGTATTAGGTATAGGGAGCATGGTCTAGTTACGCTAAAAGTCGAGGTGCAACTGAAGTGTTTTGCGAAATTACAGTTGTTTAACTGCTTTTGACAATGCGTTGTAAGTAAAAACCCGATCGTGAAGAACGAGACAATACGCAGTTGTGTTGGCTGGCACGTTAGCGGAAGTTTCAAATTCAACACGAAAAACGACAGCGTTTGCATGAAGGTAGTCTTTTTGATGGGAACAATCGATTACAACAATGGGCGCCTTGTCTGCAAAGTCATGGCGGGAAAAGAAGGGCTCATCGATTTTGCTATAATAAGATGATTGAAACTTGGAATACATGTCGTATAATGTTGCGTAATGATTGAGTGCATAATTGTTATGTAAATTGTCGTATGGGAATCTTTCGGTGTTCAAATAAACTCGGAAATTAGTAAGACCAATTTTATCGAAATTAGCATTGTCTTTAGCGATTAGCCCCGAACGACCTGATTGAAACCCTACGATGACATATCTGGGGGTTTGTAATTTTGTGCTTGTAGCGATAGCGTGAGAATGTTGAGTCACAGCATGAACACCGGGTATGATATGAAGCTGCCAGCTGCGAAATGCGACTTGAGTGTCAATATTTTTATCGATGTATTTGGTAAGGGCTAATTCTTGAGCAAGACCTGGAGTGATATGAGGAACCTTCCAATATAGTTTGTCAATCGTAACTTTAGCCGTCTCCCCTACGGTAGCACTGAATACGGCGTCGGCATCGGTATTGCTGCGAATTAATACGAGTTCTTGTCGGATGTTAAGTATTACTTTCCCATAATCTTCGGCGAATCCTAACAGCATTCTCAACGGTATGCAGGCACTAAAGTTACCTTCCTGATCGGTAATGGGAGGATCGCCGCCGTCAAACCAACCTGCATTTTGAAGCTTTTTAACGTCAGCGGAACTGTAGGACACATATCCCTTAAGAGTAGACGTAATACCAGGTTTGGTGACAGAGTCGACAACGACGCCATTGATTTCGTATCGGATTTCGCTAAATAAGTGAGCCAAACCATTGTTAAGGAATTTAGCCGTTGTAACTTTACCGTTTTCCTTCCGCAACTTTCCCTCTAGGTACAGATAGCTCAGGCCGGGAAGAGTTGACATATCTTCGGGAATTGGAATTCGAATTTCATCGTTATAGTCAAAACGGTTTGTATACGGTTGATGTGTGTGCAATTGATTGCTAATGATAGAAGTGTCGACGAGGACTCGCTCTCCAATATTTAAAATACTCATTACACTATTGTAAAGCCTAAGGACCGCAAGAAGTCTCTGTTTGCTTTAGTTAGCTGCGTGGTGGACGAAGCCGTACTGATCTTACGAGGGTGTGGGCGACGATTCTTATAGAAAGTAAAGCAGGGGTGGTACGGAGTGGTGAATCGAAAACCCATTACAGTTTCTTTAAATGTAATGTTACCGTAACGGTCTCCTTACTAAAACTGACAGGATTATCCGATTGGTCTAGTATTTTAATAGTTAAGTTAGTGATCTGTTTCGTGCTGATCGGTAGATAGATGACAGGGTTAGGGGTTTCCACTATTTTGTACCCGGGTGGTACTATGGGGAAGAATTGGTGAATGATATGGCCGGGCTTACCATTTTTATATGAACCAACGGAGATGTTGCAATGAATAAGAATCGAGTTGATGTTCAAAATTTTCGTAACATGTTCAGCTGTGTGCCACCTATCTGCAGCATAAACTTTTTTCTCAAAGCCTAACATGTCCCGGATAGTATTGTCGCTTTGAAAGTCGATTGGAACGGTAGACTTTATTTCGGTTTTTAAGGTGCTGTTGTTTCCACGTAGCAGTACCTGTTTAACACCCGCATCAGAATGGAGTTGGTTATGTAAAAATTCAGCAATGTCGGTAATTTCATATGCTCCCTCCGGTATAATAATAGGAGGTTCTCCAACAAGATGAAATTCATTGTTGGGAGGTCTAACGTTTGGAATAGTATAGTAGGTTTCGAAACTTAACAATCCCAAGACGTATTCGCTACCATCGTCTAAGAAAATGGGAGGGTCAAAATTTGCAGTAAGAACAGATGAATCTCCCGTAAGAGTGAATATACTGGACATGATGAAGCGCGGCACTTAAACTGACGACAAAAGCGGTTTCGCAAAGTTATATAAGAATTTGAGACACAAATGTCCGCATGTGTATGATGCGAGTTTTTGATATCTATTAGAGTTGTACATAATTGTGTTGTTGCTACCATCGCTGCGAAAGTAGTTTACTAATTCGGGAGGAAGTTGTAAGCGACCTATGCTATCGAAATACAGAACAAATCGATCAGCTTTAACGTAGGCTGTCCAATGTGTGCCAGGTTCAACATCATCGTCTAAGTTAGTAACACCACATTCTCGTTGACGAATTTTGTCGGGTAGAGCATCTCGCATAAATAATATCCCCCTAAAATGGGGAATTTCTAAGCGTTTAACGTACTGTACAATATCGATGTTTGTTAACGCTCGGCGTGGTAGCTTCAACGGTAGTTTTTTGACTGATACGGTCGTAGATATAGTCCTTTTCCTCGAGCAATAGATTCCATAGCTTTGTTATGCCGTTCCTTTTCCTGGAGATCCTTTTTAGAAGCCTTTGAGTCGCCAACCGCTTTAGCGACTGCTGCAGCACCGCCTCCGAGGGACCCCAATGCTCCTAATGCAGCAAGTATGGGTACAAGCGGCAATATACCTCCTCTCTTGGGAACAGGTACTACTCTAGAACAAATTCGGCGTTTCCTTCGCTATTTAAAAACGACCGAGCCTCCAATACGTTTACGCCTACCACACCTTGTACGCCTCCGTTTTCTAGATACCCCCGTACCAAATTTTTGTGCGGCAATAGGTAATGTACGCCTTCGTTTTCGGGGGACCGTCACACCAGCAGTGGGTAGTGTACGCTTCCGTTTTCTAGATACCCCCGTACCAAATTTTTGCGCAATACCGACAATAGGTAGTGCACGCTTTCGTTTCCGGGAGACTCTCACACCAACAGTGGGTTGTGTACGCTTCCGTTTTCTAGATACTCCCGTACCAAATTTTTGCGTTGCAATAGGTAGTGTACGTCTTCGTTTCCGGGGTGTTTCCATAACAGCAATGGGTTCTGTACGCTTTCGTTTCCGGGAGACCCCCATGCCGAGTTTGGTTTTCCCTTTCATAATCCCTGTAACAGCAAGAGCTGCCGCTCTCTCTCCAAGAGTAGAGTCTTTTGCTTTAACGCGTTCCCAAGCTTTCTGTGCAAGAACTTTATCCGCCGCGTGACGCGTCGAAAGATTGCTAGTTTGTGAGTATGCGATGTCGTGTTGCTTGCAAGCCTCGTCCAGAGGGTTTCTTCCTCGATCACCTCGAAAAAGCCGTTTGTTTAAACGAGTGCCAGGTCCGCAAAACTTGTAACCTGGTATATGTAATTCGAAGGGTAACTTGTCAATAAGGGTGTTCAACAAACCGCGACCTTTCCGTCTTACGATTCGACGACGACTACGAGTTTTACGTCTAGTATAACTCATCTTAAAGAAACGCTCGTCGAAGAGCGACTGACGATGTGAAGCTCAAAGGGGTAGATATATACTTAGCACAGCGCGGTTAGAAGCTAGTTCGTCCCCGTCCGAAAACGATGAAGAACGTCAAACTTGTGAAACAAAAATGTTCGCTGCCGGTAGTAAATCATACAGTAAATTCCATGTCACAGAGGTTCAGACGACACGGCACTTTACTGGGTATAGGATGTAAAAGGGGTTTGATCATTGGTCCTTCCGGCTCTGGGAAAATCAATGCGATGATCAGTCTTTTGGTGCACCGCAATGGGGTGCGGTTTCAAAACTTGTATTTGTATTCCAAAACCCTTGACCAACCTAAATACAAATTTCTGAAGATACTCCTGAAGTCACTAAAAGAAATCGGATTCTACGAATTCAGCGAGGGGTGTGAGGTTATCAAACCACACGAGGCGAAAGAAAATTCTGTTATTGTGTTTGATGATGTGGCATGCGACACTCAAAGCATAATTAGAGATTATTTTAGTTTCGGACGTCATCGAAATATAGATTGTTTTTACCTCTGTCAGACTTACTCATCAATCCCGAAACAACTGGTGCGAGATAATGCGAATATCATAATCGTATTCCGGCAAGACCACACCAATCTTAAACACATTTACGATGATCATGTAAACACAGACATGTCATTCGAAAAGTTTAAAAACTTATGTTCCCACTGTTGGATCAAAGATCACGGATTTTTAGTTATCGACAAAGAAAGCGAAATCAACGCCGGTCGTTATAGAAAAGGGTTCGACAGTTATTTCACTATATAGGCATGGACCACTGCTGTACAAATTATTAGTCTACGAACAACGACAGTAATAGCAACATGGACAAACGGTTAGTAAGCGATCTTATTAAAGCTAGAAAGGCTGTCAGGCGGAAATATGAAACTTTAAAAGCAGATATCGCCGAATCGCAGACGGCTCTTGCGGAGCAATTTAAACCAATTTTCCAACCACTCACGGAATTGCTAACATCCATTAAGCAAGAAGGAGGTCAAACAATACAGCAAGAAGTAGGACCTATGCTGAGAACCATCAAACGACGAGTGTCCACACCATCTATCCTACCCCGTCCGAGAAATGGCAAAACCCCCGTACGAGCGTCAATACCCGACATTGCCATTCCCGGGCCGTCGACTTCAGCGTTGGTAACATCCACACCTAGATTTCTTGACAGAGAAGTATTGTATGAGAGTTTACCGGATGAGGAGCAACAGGTAGAAGTTCAAGAAGAAGAAGCGGCAATTGAAAGTTCAGTAGCAGAGGCTAGGGAAACCGTGTGACAAATGATGGAACCGGAAGTTCTAGGGGAATACCTGGAGCAGTTCTCAGGGTTGGCTAGAAAATATATCGAGGGAATGATACGAGATACAGAGAGCAAGTACGATCTCCACTATGGAGTTCGATGGGACATAGACACTGATAAGTTTGCAATTGGGAATAAACAGCTTACTTTTGAGGGTCAGGACATGGTTATTACAGATCACGGAAATAGAATAATATACAAAGGCACCCCCGGCTTTTACGAAGTAATGTTCTTAAAGAAACCGATAACTTATACAACCAAAGACCGTGAAAATTACTATGACATAGTGAACCGATCTGCCGCAAACCGTAAGAACTACGATCCAACCCAAGGGATAAGCGGCAACGCCGGCGCAAAATATATGAAAGTAGTACGCCCCCTGGCTACATCCTCCGGCATTAGACAACCTACCAGAGCCGCATCGAGGGTGCAGCGTACCGGTAGGAGATTATTAACAGTAACCAATAAAAAAGTGGAATTTGTTCCTTGGAAAGATCCAAATTCATTAGTGGATCGTCTGCGCATATTACTAGCCTCTCAGGTAGCGGGGCACACCGGCCATTCCAACGAAATCGTAAGCATCACCCAAGCTCTACGAGATGCAAAAATAATTCACTAAGACGAGTACAAAAGCAGAGGACCTATTGAATTACGATCAGAAGGTGTTAGACGATAGAGTAATGCCCATAGACAAATTTGGACGCCACTACCATAGCGCGCGCTACGGTTCTCATCGCAAACATATCTTTATGGAAATTCAAAATGTAAACCGACTCCATATAGAGGTACCACTGCTGCTAGTGGGGCGTGGTTATGATGAAAGCGGATATTCTAAAATTTTCGGTAATAATGAGTACATTTTTCCTTTAACGATCGGTGAGATCATAAGTGTTCAAGTCAACGGACCTTTGGTAGTATCACACATCAACCGCATCAAACACGACACGCTTGTCGGTAAGACATTGCGGCGAGGAGATAAACTGAAATTCGAATCCATAAACACTAAGTTATACGTGCAACTGCTGCTTAAATGTCCCATAGCAGTCGATACAGCAACATTCGGCAATGAGTCCTAAGGAGGATCTAGTTGCAGAACTTCACAAACCAGCGCGAAGAAATTTCAAGAGACGACGGGTGATTCTCAAAGGATTGCATGATTTACTACAAGCGGATTTGGTGGAGATGCAACCATATGCACGAAGCAATAAAGGTTATCGATACATTTTAGCTGTTATTAATGCGTTTTCTAAATACTTGTGGGCCGGAAAAGATGTAGCAGCAGCTATGCGAAAAGTTCTTGCTAATATGAAGGTATCTCCAAAAAACGTACAAACCGATTTGGGAAAAGAATTTTATAACAGCGATTTTCAAGCATTGATGCGACGTTACAAGATAAATCATTACAGCATGTATTCAACTATGAAAAGCAGCATCATAGAAAGATGTAACCGCACCCTTAAGAACATGATGTGGAAGCAGTTTAGTTTGCAAGGGTCCTACAAATGGTTGGACATTCTGCCCCAACTTTTAAGCAAATATAACACAACCAGGCATAGCACAACAGGTATGAAGCCGGCTGAAGTTAATCTTAAAAATGCCAAACGTCTGTTACACACCGTGTACAGCCACACAAAAACTGTAGATCCGACACCTCAAAAGTTTCATAAAGGAGATTCTGTACGCATTAGTAAATATCGTTCGATATTTAGCAAGGGCTACACACCCAGCTGGAGCAACGAAATATTCAAAATAGCCACAGTGCGACTTACAAATCCTACCACCTACAGACTCACCGATCAGGAAGGGCAAGAAATCAAAGGTGGATTTTACGAGCACGAATTACAGAAAACCAAACACTCGGACGTATAC
Source organism: Agriotes lineatus (assembly GCA_940337035.1). Taxonomy (NCBI): domain Eukaryota; kingdom Metazoa; phylum Arthropoda; class Insecta; order Coleoptera; family Elateridae; genus Agriotes; species Agriotes lineatus. The sequence goes on from CALNHX010007625.1 coordinate 56,884, forward strand.
CTGGTAGAAAAGGTGTTGAAGAAGAAGGGTAATCAGCTTTACGTAAAGTGGTTGGGATTCGATAATCGTCACAATTCTTGGATATCCAAAAACAATGTTGTATAACTTATTATGATTCTATAGAACTCTTTCAATAAAACACTTTTTTTGTTTTACTACCATTTATTTTCTTTAAATAAAAACTTTTTTATGTTTTACAGTAATTTATTATTGTAAATGCTAAACATGAGTGACTACAGTGTTAAATAACAAATATACTTGGTAATGCGGACCCAAACAATCAGATTTTTCGTAAAATTTAACTTACTACCTATATCATACAAGCTAGTGTTCTTAACCTATACTATAATTGCTATATACAATAACTAAACCTACAAAGTACAAGAAAGCCGTGTAGGACCTCTGCTGTTAAGTAATAACGAATACTGTTCCGCGAACATATTGCTACGTCATCGTTTCGGCAATGCGCAGCAAGTTGTCTAGACGACTGTAAACATCTATATCACGGTGACCCCACGCTAAGGTTTTGGTAGTATTAGGAATAAGGAAGCGTTTATCATCTCGCGAAGAAAGCGCAACCTTATTCATTAATTCGGTGTACATAGTGTGTAAATGGGAACGAAACACATACATCTGACAAAATACAACTTCCCTCTTGTTTTCGGCTACAGATTTATAAATTTCGGTGGTGAGGTGATTCCGAACAGCACTCTTTCTAACTCCCTTCGCCTTTTTGGCTTCCTTACCAACAGCGTTTACACAGTATGTTTTTGCACCGACCCCGTAATAGCTACACACAGCCACCCCAGCGTACTCATCCTTAAATTTGCCAACAACAGACTCGGTTCTCGAAATTCCGTGCAAACCATTCTTGTAATTTGATGTATCAAAGAGATCAAGGTGCTTTTGCATGTCCGCGTAAAAATTTTCAGTAAACATTTCCAGGATGAATGAGTCAGTGTCCGAATAGAGTAGAGACACATTACGGCCGTATGTATGCTTCAAAAATTTGTAATAAAAATCGTACATTACCGTTTTCGAAAGATCTAAAACTGAGAAACCAACATAAATGGGTTTGTTATATAAAACCGACGTTCTGTTCATTTCCACTGCTATTAAATTTTCCCCAAACCGAATTCTATCTTTAAAGTTAGGTTTCGATATCAAAGCTTCTGCCCCCATTCTATTACCAATTTTCTCCCAATGACTAATTAACTTTACAACAACCCTTTTGTCCACGTTTTCCATGGTTTTACCAAAAACGCTATTGTTAGCTAGTTTGAATGAATTTCGGTTAAATTCATTGTCAGACTGGTTACGTAAATTTGTGTTTAAATCGATGTAGGATCTGAGCCATGGAGATTGTCTAAACTTAAGTATTTTATGCGTTTTAACCAAAATCAAGCCGGCCTCTAAACATTGCCTCAAATTTCTGTAGTGAATAATATAATTGTGTTTGTCATACAAATTTGGAATTAATTTTGCATTTTTAAATTTTCCCTGTGGAGGCACCAATAGCTCGGGGCAAAAGGGGAAGTCATTGTGATCGTCATGTAAATTTTCAGGGTACCGCAAGTCAACTTCCAACACGTACCCAGTATCTGAGTCGTCCAAAATTTGAAATACGTCAAAACTATCAATTTCCTCGTCAGTCAACCAAACAAAACCACCTTGCGGTAGAAACTGTCTCATACTATGGCCATAAAGGTTGGTGGCGTCTAAAAAAACAAGAAAAGAAGTGGGCTTTGAAGCGTCATAGTTACCCGCAAATTTATTGTTGGCAATAGCCTTTCGCCCGACACAAGTACTAACTCCCCCACGAATACCCTTTCTAAAAAAGTGAAACATATCCATATCCGTCAACAGTTCCAACTCAACCCCCGTATATTTTAACATGGCGTCCCAACTTAAACCGGGGGCGATGAAGTACTGCGCCGGATCTAAATTATATTGATTTAAATAAAAATTGCGAAAGTTTTCGAAAACGTCTGCCAATATAAACACGTCACATTTGAGGTAAACATCGGAATAGTCGCCCAACGTTTCACATTCAAAAGTTTTCCAGACCTTAACGGCGCGCTCGTAATCGACCTCAGTAATATGCGTCTCAGTTGAATGATCATAAAACTGGGCGATTGTGGGCAACGCCGGCTCGTCTAATTTTGTAAATGAATCCAGATACGAATAGGGAAACACACCTTTCTGTCTCATCAGTTCGAATTTGATGTCATGTCCGAATTGCTTATGAATTTCAACACACTGATCATCTGATAACGTGGCGGCCAGCGATGCTAAAGAAGAACTTAAAAATCGGTAACTATCTAAAAATCGAATTTGCATATAAACGTTTTTCCGTTTTCCGTCAACACCGACTTCATCTACCCAAAGACGTTTGCCAAATGAAATATATTTTTCCTTATTTTCTGGAATGACATCAAGCTCTTCGTTATTTTGAGCTAACTGTTTGACAAAAAGGTGGGAATCGTAATTTAAATTGTGAAAAAATACGGGAATAAAATTTGGAAGTTTATAATTCAGATTGCAATTAGAATGGGCAGCTCCCCGATATTCTCCGGTCAAATGGTCGTGATCGCGAACCTTTACGTTCTCCTCTCCAAAAGGACGATTGCAAATATGACATGAAGCAGCATCCTTAAAATTTTGAATTTCTTGCGGAGCCAGAGGCTTGAGGGGTACAACATGCTTCAAACTGTTGGAATATAGCGCGCGAACGTCTCTGTCTATAGACGTTCAACAAACACGTCCACAGCATCCTCACCCCTATAAATTTCGAATTTGGATAGAGTATCATCTAAAGAACATTTCAAATAATACGCGAAAGAATACGGTTTGTGCTCGCACGTTTTGATCGTATAAGGTCTTTCGCGATCCGGCTCCTGATCCCCACCATCGACAGGTGATAAAACTGTCTCGAAATCTGCATAGATGCAAAATGGCACTTTCAATTGCTTATGATAATTATCAAATTTAAGAATGTTCTGGGGCCTCACCTCCCCACACTTATCCGTGATCGGCTCTGTCGTAGGCAACTTTCTGCATACATGATTACAGTCAAAAAGCTTATGGTTCTCCAGATGGGCATCGGTGCGAAAGTAATTTAGACAACCATTACAAAAATGTTTCGCATTGGCCCTAGCCGTTATTTGCCGCGAAACTAACCTAGACAAATCAGCGATCCAACAGTAGTGGCTATTACCTTCGCCGTCTGTTAGAAGCAGTAAATTTATGTCTGTTTTTTGTACGTGGCGAATAGTACAGAAGTCCCACAACTTCATATATGGTAATATCGTTTTGAAAAGTTTTTTCCAACGCGTATACATTTATAAAAAGTTGAGGGTTATTTTTTTCAAATTTAGAAATATCGCGCAATCTAACAGGGAATTTAATGTCCTCAAAATTTAAAAAATCGCTGCAATCTGGATACGAACTCGTTCGATTAGACGGTCCATCTGGTTCGCAGAGGGCCGAGGTTACCGCCCACCCGAAACAACGCTCGTCCTTGACGTTTTGGACGTTCACGATCGCTTTCTTGGTCTGAATCTGCTCCGGGAGCGGGATACACGAAGACGCCCGAAACGGATTGAATTTATTTATATTTAATTCTAGGTACAGCAGCTGCTTCAAGATCCACCCTGTAAACATTTTGCGGTTAGTAACATTAACAAGAATTACAATTGTAATACACACCTGAATCGCGTTCCTCAAATTCGGACACCTTCTGGTCCAATATCCCCGTTAAATTATCATATAATTCGTTCAAGTCTGTACCGCGAGTGACCACCTCGTTGGTCGTATTAAAACTTTTGACGTCTTGTACATCTTGAGTCTCCAAAATAAAATACCCGAAAAGTTCGAAATTGAATTTTATACTGTTTAATTTGGTCAGTTGTCCTTCTATTAGACCTATAATTTTGTCTTTCAATTCCGTCATATATTCTACAACACTTATATGATAATTTTCCGTGGACACCCTGTAGCTGGCAACACGGGACTTGAAGGCGCTTGGAAGGGCTACCACTCCTTTCTCCAGGTGGATGACATCACACCGCCTCGTGTGACGATTGCTCCTCAGGTGTCCAACGAAACAAGTCCGACGAACATTTTCATCACACACGTCGCAGTATTGCGTCTTGGGGAGCTGTTCTGTTAAACCAAACGTTGGAAAACATGAAAAACTACAATAGAGACGCACTCACCACCGCTGGAGTCATTAGGTCTTGGACGTTTACTCGCCGATGGTCCCTCACCAGCTGCTACCGAAGCCTCCATAGCGTCACCTGTAGGAAACACACAATCGATATAATCAACAGCAATCAACACGTTTCCACTTACCACTCGTCGATGGGTGGCCCAGCTCGTGGCGACAGCTATCTCTTCGATGGCGAAACAAATTGTCAGCTCTGGTGAAGGACTCTCCACAAGCAGTGCACCTGAACATAATGGCAAATTAGTCTCGCGCAATCGGTTAATATACTAATTGCGCGATTAGCTACCCAGCTCGAGGCTTACTATTCACAAACGCAATGAACACCTTTATTTATAAACACTGATTAACAAATTAAACCTCGAACGGATTACCCAGGTGTCACCACGGGGAAGATTCGCTTTGGACACCCTGGAGAGGATAGGGGCAAGGTTATTTGTGTTAGAGGTGTATGATATGTTAAACGATTATCTACTCGTTACTTAGCTTTTTTATCGAGCTCCTGACGTCTTGCACGAATCGCACTCTCCACAGCTAACAGATCTTGGATTAGCTCTAGCCTTGCTAACGCAGCATTCTTAAAGATGTCCATGTTAGTTGCGCTGTGGCCGTGGCGGATCTTAGGTAAAGCAGCTATGCTTTTTAGGTACTCATCATGCATCGTCGCTTTTAGGCTGGCGGCTCGAATTTCTAGGGAGCTAATAACAATATAAGCTACTAAACTGGGAAAAGCACGTTCTAAACACCTTCAATGTTAAATAACATATATGGATAAAAAATATTATCTAATATACCTTAGATAATGCTCTCCACTGCGAAGATCAGCAGCTTTAGCATCTAGTGCATTCCGATTAGACACGTATTCACGTTCGGCACGCTGGGATGGCGAAATGTCATCCATGTCTTCCTCCTGCGGGGTAGACGTAATCGACACCACAGTATCGATTACGTCACTCCCAGTGGCTACAACAGCTACACCACCCGAAACCGGAGACGCCTGTACAATTACAGAAGGCGCTGCGGCCACATTTTCCGAAGGTTGGATTGTTAGCCGCTTCGAAATTCGACTGGTCGGTCGACTTGAGCCGGAGTCTATCTCCAAACCATCTACAAGGGTTGTAAACTCTTGCGCCGCACCGTCGCCGGAAGCCGCCTTTTCCAATGGAATGTCGTCAAAATCGAACGCTTCCATAAACATTTCCGTTTGTGATAGATGCGGAGACTCAGATTGCATCGGCATATTTTGGAATTTTGGAGTAGACAGTTCACCAACTGTCCGACTATCAAATGTGGATACATTTTCCACTTGAACCTGAAATTCTCCCGTTTTCTTCTCAGTCTCCACATTCATATTCTCTATATATTTCCCAAAATTGAATTTTGCCGGTTTTTTTTATTTTCTGACCTTTCTTTAAAGCTGATTTTAAAATTTTGCTCGAACCTTGACTACTTTGAGAAATAATTTTGTAATTAGGAGCAATTAATACGTCACTTAAAACCGTAATGGCGGCTTGCGGCGACGTCTGTACGGAAACGCTCGGTTCCGTGCAGGCGCAATGTTTAACTTTACCCTTTTCCGATGTTTTCTTCAAGCTAAGCCTCGAGTATTTAGACATCTTTTTGGGTAGTAGAACACCTCTACAAGATTGGCACACAGTTGACATTGCAAAAGCAGGTAACAGAATGGTTTGCTACAGCTTGGAGGTCTGCATTTATACGAAATGCGAAGGCCAACTTCAACTTTCAATATTAATTTAATTACGATGCTAATTTCCTTAAAGATATAGCAAAATTTTATTAAGAAAAGTTATTCAGAATGTAAAATTAAACCACTGTATGAATTTTCGCAAATATCTGATTACTTTGAAAAACTTCTCATTGTTTGCAATTGCGCTAAACCGAATTTTATTTTCAAAAGTGCTGCCTCGTTAGTTCATAATACGGCAAAATTTTATTAAGAAAAGTTGTTCAGAATGAGAAACTATATCCCTATGTAAATTTTCGCAAATATCTGATTACTTTGAAAAACTTCTAATTGTAATTGTACTAAAACGAAATTTATTTTCAAAAGTGCTGCCTCGTTAGTTCATAATACGGCAAAATTTTATTAAGAAACGTTGTTCAGAATGAGAAACTATATCCCTCTGTGAATTTTCGCAAATATCTGATTACTTTGAAAAACTTCTAATTGTCGCAATTTTCCATTGACGTCACTTGTTTACGAACTGCTAAGCGGATGCAATATTGCATCCTGCTGCATTTGCCCAGGTCGTCTCAAAGTCGAAGCAAAAAAATAAAAGGACCATTTGCCTGGGTCAAAGATGTTTTTTAACATAAGTGTAAATTTTTCCATTGACGTCACTTGTTTACAGAAATGCATTTGCAAATAATACGTCCAATTATGATTTGCACGACTTTTTCATAACAAATTGTTGTTTGCATTATTACTAGTAAGCGAATTAACTATTGTTTTAAAAAATATTAAGTAGTCACATGTAATTTTTAATTCATATCACTTTTAAAGTGCATGAATTATTTATTGATTATTACCGTTTTAAACAATGCCACCACGTCAATTAAACTTTACTACAAGTTATGCATTGTTGGCTTTTCGCGTACTTATTAAAAATGATATGAATTAAAAATTACATGTGACCTACCCTGCAGAAAGCAAATTTCACCATATGCAATTATTATGCTATTTAAAATAAATCATTTAAATACATATTACAATGTGCACAAAATATGGCGTGTCGGGTATTAAAAAACGTGTTTTTTTATGAGAAAGCTAATGCTGTTACAAAAAAATCAGTTAATTTAAAACTATGATTAGATAGCGCCGTAATTAGCAAAAATTACAAATTTGCTGCATAATTTGTCAACCCTTCCCTCCAAGTCGGGATGTAGGTAGGAGAGATTTGTATATAAACCAGCCGCTGTTGCATGACAAAATCACAGTTTCCTCAGCTGCAGCAATCTGCTCCATTGGTAAGATATGTTTGTATATATGTTTTATTTTATATGTTAAAATGCTTGTATCATCATTATTAAGATATTTGAATGGAATTTTTTTTGCATTGTACTGTTACTTCGCTATTCTAAATTCTCAAAAATTTTTCAGATAAAATCAGACCAGAGAAATGGGTAAGATGCTTGTTTTTTTGTATTTTAAACAGTATACATGCAAGAAATTTACAGATCAGTTTCTTGAAAGCGTAAAGTGCGGCCCAGTCCAGTCGCCTTTCGGTAATTTTTTTGTAAATTTTAATAGTTGATGTAATAATTTTTTATAATTTTTTTAGAGAAAGCTTTAATCGAATACGTCAAGGAAAAGTATAGGACTGTAAGAAAATTATATGTTCATAAATCCGGTTCACAATACATTTATTTTTAGGATGACGTAGCAACCATAGGCAACTGCGATTACGTCCCGGAAGCCATTTTGTTAGAGACAAGGTGGTTTCTGGGACGTAAAATAAAACTCTACAGAGACCTGGAATTAATTAAGATGATTTGGGCCGTTTACGTAAGTAGGAGAGAATTGCTTCTTTGAGAAATTACATGTCTTTCTACAGCTATAGTGGGGCCGCCCACATCATTCCACCACTGTCCAACCACACCATTGAACCGCATCATCGTTACATTACAGGTATGTTACCAGTTGTAAATATGAGTCCGGCAGAATGACCGACCCTGTTTCAATTGTTAATAACTGTTTTAGTAAAAGCTTGCCAATTTTAGTTATATCTTTAATAAGCTACTTCTCTTTTCACAGTTGAAAGGCAGTTGGTGTGGTTTTTTCGATCGAACAACGTCTGTTTCGCCCCCGAGTGGGAGGTAGAAAACCTCACCAATGGCGATGTGAGGGTATGGCTTCGGGATTTCTCGTGGAGTCCTGAGCTACTACATCCTCTACTCGTCTTGCTTCGCACCCGAATCTATCCGTCCGGGCGTTGTGCCTTCTTCCACTACGTGGAAGGGCACCTATGCACGACGGATGGTGAATACATCGGAGACCTCAACATCCCAGAACTGAACAACATCAGGTCGAGGCTGTTGAATGCGGACTCGGCCGGCATTGATCAGCCTGATGAAGATATGCTGTTGGATAGGTCGTCTACACCGTCGAGTCTCCGATCGGATGGGTTGTCCATACCTGATGACATCAGTCTCATATGGAGTCCAAATGATCCGAGGATTAACGGTATGGATCACGTATCTGACACCATATCTTCTGTTGGAGATAGCATTTTCGACGTCTCCACGCAAGGTTGGTCTTCGGGTGGTGAAGGAATGGAAAACGGTGACAGTGGTGGTGAAAACAATTCAGGGTACGAAAGAGACGTTGAGGAGTAGATTTTAAGTTGTTAGGTTAGGTTAGTTTCTAAGTTAGTCAGTAAGTTATTTGTATAATAAACGTTTTAAAATTTTTAATTTTTTATTACATCGTTATAACTACATGATAAACACTTATTGTTCCAACGTTTGCTGTTGTTGGGCGTATTGTTTAAACACAATATCATATCTAATGACGTCCAAAGCATACTTTAGCATTTCATGCATGCAGTATACATTTTCGGATTTTATTGGCGGTAACGCATCCTCAATGCTTCTTTTAAAGTCGCCGGGTAAATTCCAAACCGCGTTCAATATACTACTGTAAAATTGTTCAAACATCTGACTTTTCAATAATTCAGCTTTAGAATTTAGCAGCTGTAGCAACCCCCACAATTCTGCTACTGATTGCATACCGAGATACACTTGGGATCGCTTAAGTTCCTGCAGCACAATCACTTTCTTATTTCCGATTTTTTGGAAATATATTCGTTTGCCTGGACTTATATCCACCGGTTTTAAATCTCCATCTTCAGAGTTAAAATGCCTGTTTATCATATCTTCATTTTTAAGAAAGACTTGCCACTCTCCTTCGTCTAGCAGTATAAAATTGTTGTTAATCCCACTAATTAGCACTCCCGGCACAAACGATCCAAAACAGGTCAAACCCAAACTCACAGATTTATTTCTTGACTTATTCAACGGATAACTTGTTGCGTTTAACAATACTGGATATAACAGTTTCACTTTTTTCTTTGATACTCGCCCCTTCACAGTTTCACCAACCTTTTGTACTTGATCCATTGTTTTTTGCTAGTACAGCACACGATATACTACTGAACACAAAACTACACCTCATGTTATACCCAGTCTTCAAGGTTACTGTTGATGGTCTCGCTTCGAACGTGACCTTGGGCTTGCACGTGGCCCCGTTTTGCATGTGACCTTGGGATTGAACGTGACCTCGCCTTGAACGTGGCCTCGCCTTGCATGTGACCTTGGGCTTGAACGTGGCCTTGGCCTTGAACTCAAGGCCAAGTGGTGGGGGGAGGTTCCAGAACCATCCACTTCCCTCTACTTACGCATGGTACCTAGTCAATATAAGAATTCTCGCAAGCTTAGACATTTATCGATTGTATAAAGACGCTGTGGTGCACCCTGTCAATTATGAATACCTTTTACTATTAATAGAAAGATAATAACCGGATGCCATTTTCACTGTAGCTAATCAGCCCTTCGATATCTCTATGTAGTCTGAACGACCGTTTGGTACGATTTGAAGCTGATGAGAATCATTGAGAAACTTTGATCTGTGTCTGAGTCTTGGTTAGCATTTACTGTTTCTAACAATATATAAATATAATAAAACATTATAAAGGAACCTCACCAGCACTTAGTAAAAGCGAAAAAAACTGTGCGAGACCCAGCAACCAAAGCCATTAATAGGAGCGTAAAAATGCTCTCTTCTCCAGAACCCTCAGCTTTCTGAGATATACAGCAGATGTGATTCTGTTAAATCCGATTCGCTTGTTTAATGATTATTTTCCCAAAATTATATGCAAACAGCACAAACACTTTTTACACTATTAAATTGTATTCTATCCTGGAAGACACGTTTTCACAGATGCAAGAAAATATCAAACTCTGTTAATCTGATTTCGAAGTTTCAGAGCATATTTAAAGAACACAGGACATTTTTTAGGATTATACAAGTCAATACAAAATTATTAAATTAAGTGCATTGTGGAACATATTATGGAAAATATTCCAAAAACTCTTTATTTTAAAAGGTTGCATGGGTAAAAAACCGATGGCCACGCCTCTCCCACCCGTCTTGTGTAATGAAAAAATTCTAGTTTTCCCGCTGACAAAATCATTGTTAAAAATGCCTTAAGTAATGAGGTCTATTACGACAATTATACAAGTTAATTAATGGTATAGACATTAATATGCTGTACAGAGCAAATTAATTAAGGCAGGCATTATTTTAAATATGTCTGTATTCTAATATTATTAGAATTAATATCCTCAGCATTTGTTACTTTGGTAACATTACTAAGATGTATCATTTTAAGGAGCATACATTCTTTTCTCGGTTGACACCCGCTTTATTCTACAGGGATAGATTGTACTGTATGTGCAACGAGCTATGGAAAATGCAACGCCCTATAAACATAGTAATCAAGCGTTGAAATGTGATAAAAGGTTACCCGTTGTGAAACAAGACGCTGATATATATTTAAGTGCACAACAGTAAACGTCTGGTACTGTGTAATAGTTAAACAAAAAGATATCGAAAAGCAGTTGGCTTTACGGTGTTATGAATATACTCGTATTACTTTAAAAATTTCAAGTGAGTGCAAAGGCGAAATAATTATCACCAACTCATGAATTTGAGAAAGCGGAAATAATAGTATAGACATAATTTTGAGGAATAGCAAACATGCTGAGCGAAACAAGTGTCTTGATGTTTGAAGGCTGTCTTCCTTGGATAAAATGAAGTCGCGTTTTTTAAGGTAAGTTTTCCATTGAAGATGAGAAAAAACTTGGAAGACCGTGTCTACTTCCGAAAATATCGGTGCAGACGAAAGGTGTCTTGTTTTTGCAAAACACAAGTCGAACACTTATTCATCAGATCTGGCTTCTTGCGACTAATATCCTTTTTGTGGAAGGCTGCTTTGCAGAGCAGAAAGAAACAATTTTGAAAGGTTTAGAGGCAAGGCGAATTTGCTGTAATACGACGTGTTGCATTAAGAGGAAGCTGTGCTGAATAATTAAATATTTTGAGCTTAAAATGTTGTTGGTTTTCACAGTAAGCTAAAGATATATCAATGCACCATCGTAACTCTAAATAAATTATTTTGTGTGCAGGTTTTTCAATTACCAATAAGACATTGCATACTGCGGGTTCCGCGATTCCAAGAACGAATTAATTAGAACAAGGAGTGAAAGCAAATGCTCATTAGGAATTCTGTTTACGGGTCCACTTTGGACAAGGAAAATTCCACCGAAGTCGAAAGCACCCTTAACAATCAAAACTACATTGGTATAGTATACGCCAGTGTCGGACTGGCCCACCGGGCAACCGGGCAAATGTCCGGTAGGCCAATCCACTTTTGGAGGCCAAAATGTCGAGCCTATGGTGACTGTGACTGAACCAATCACGACCCCTGATCACCACACTAATAGTGATGACAACGAAAATCACAAAGGGTGCTTATGCGGGTTGTATGAATTGTTGCTTTAAAAGTTTTAGAAAAATATAGTTTATGTATTTATTTATTTTATTTATTTATTTCGCACTCAGCCAACAGCCGTTAGGCCAATTATAGGCGGCGCTGTACATTTTATGGGGACTTCCAACTCCACTAACGACTGTCATAATGTTATTATGACATCCGGGACCAACTATTTCCGTGGTAGCCATACCACGAGGCGCCGAGTGAAGCAACCGTGAAACTACCATCCAAGTTCCGACCAGAGAGAGCGTTTCTTAACTCTACTGATCGTACGTGGGCGCTTGTTCAAGCTACACCACCCGGGACCACGCCATTACATACAGTGTGGAAATAAAGTAACGGATAAATTCATCAACTTCGTTGATATTCATTTTTATGAAAAATTCTCGAGGGGGGTAGCGATTTTTAACATAGAGAATATTTTCAACTGATTTTCAGTTTCTCATATAATTGGTTTTTCATGATATGACGTCATCGACTTTTTTTAAAATAACATATATTTTATATTATTGATTTCGGCAGTACTTTTTATGTTGTTTTCAATGATATAAAATTTTCAATATGTTCCATTTGAAAAAATTGGGAAAAATAGTCTTAAATATTAAATATTAAAAACCAATAAAAATGAGCAAAATAAATCTAGTTACCGGTGGATAAAAAAAAGATTAGTTACATGTCAGAATTAAACATTTTCTAAATAAGAATTTAGCTTTAGCAAAGTATTTTATTAATAAAAATGATACTATTAAGCGAGACACAGAGAATTAATTTTTTTATTATTTATTATTGTAGTTTTCAATTGTTTTTTTTAAATTTCAATAAAAACGAATGTGCCGTCAATGACTTTCTGTCAAACGTAGGTAACTAGATTTGTTTTGCTGATTTCATATTTTTTTAATATTTAAACCTTTAAGACCATTTTTCTCTATTTTTTCAGATGTATCATATTGAAAATGTTATATCATTGAAAACAACATAAAAAGTACTACCAAAATCAATAATAAAAAATACACGTTGTCATTAAAAAAAGTCGATGACGTCATAACTTTAACACAAATGACGTAGCAACATAAAGGTGGTTCAATATTTTTTCATAAAAATTAATATTAACCCTAGTAACCCCACAAAATTGAGAGAACGCCGAGTACCAAAATGGGTCATTTTTGACCCACTCTATAATTTTGCTATTTATAATTGTTTAAAACATTTTTTGCTTTCCTTACATATATAAAATATCTAATACGTTTCTAATACATATTTAATATTTATCATACATAAATAATAAATAAAAATCTGGTGTGATACACTCACACAACTTCCTTTTCCATTGATCTTATAATTAGCCAAAAATTTGATTTTAAATCTTTAAGCATTTGTCAAAAATTTTCAAAAATTACAAATTTTACAAAAACGGTACAAAATAAAGTGTTAGTTTAAGAGACAAATTTTCTCTAGAATTTTAAGCTGAATTCAGAAATGTAATAATATACTGGGTGTTCTATTTAAAATAGGAGTTAATAAAAAAAATAGAAAAAAACAAAAGAAACCCATTTTGGAACTATTCTACTGGAAAATCACCTACCTCACATCAATACACATTAAAGATGTAATAAAAGTGTAAAGTTTAAAAAAACTCGTTAGAGCCGTTTTTGAAAAAATCGAAAAAAACTGAAAAATCACAAGAGTAAACACCTACTTCCGGTTAAGAGATTTTCTTCAAAAGCTTGCTGTCGCATCTATATAGTACACAAAATTTATATATGAAGTTTCAACGCCATACCTCTTTTCGTTTTTGAGATATTCTGTTCACAGACAGACACACAGACAGACAGACAGACAGACACACAGACAGACCAATGAAAAAAAATATGTTTTTTGGGATCAGGGGACCCTAAAACGTGAAGATCTGTTGAAAACTCAATTTCGAATTTTTGGGGTGAATCCAATACTTCCTTTATTGTAAAAGAAAGTAAAAACCGAAAATACATCGAGAACAGACTGTACATTCATACTGCATTGTGGAAGTCCTTCCTTTTCAAGTAGTATATTTACTTGTTTAGATTTCCTTTTTGGATCGGACACATATGTCCACATTCTCCCATCTATTTTCTCATTATTAGCTCCAGCAACGAGTTCATCATCCGAGTCTTCAGAACCGGAAACTTCTATTCCAAATTCACTGTCACCGATTCTCTCAACTTCTTCATTATCGTCTACTTCGCTGCACACTTCAGGAACGTCTTTGTCACTATAATCACTTTATTCGAAAAGCTTAGCTAGTTGCTCGTCACTTAGTGGAATTTTATTTGGATTTATTATGACCAAATGGTAACAGCAAACTGAAAGTAAATTTTGCACCCTGCTTTTATATAGACATACGACAAACATGTATAATTCCTGTAAATTCCTCAGACATTTTTTACCAATAAAATTCATGCATGCACATGCACTGACAGGCAAAATTCACCAGACAGCACTTTACAATGAAATTCATGCATGCAGCGACATGTACGAGCAGGCATAAAACATTAATTGACTACAATACGCGAAGTACCGAAATGGGTCAAAATTGACCCTTTACGCAAAGAAAGTAATAAAAAATTTCAGGTACCGTTTTGTAAATTTCTATTTATGGCATAAGGTGAGAGACAGCACAGGAATAGCATATCTAGAAGCAAAACGACGTAATAGCATCTGGAAAAAAATGGTACAAGAAAATTTGAATCCTGGGTCATTTTTGACCCGGTTTTGGGGTTACTAGGGTTAACAAAGTTAATGAACTTATCCGTTACTTTATTTCCACACTGTACAGCAATTTGTA
>CALNHX010007626.1:0-71476 GCA_940337035.1 Agriotes lineatus
CATACACCCAAACTATTTAAAATTTCCCTTTGCGTATTTATTGTTTGCTGCATCGACCTCATCATGTTAACTTCTATATTTGATACACTGTCACCTTGTTGAAATTTAATTGTTTCCATTCTGTTAATTTCCGTACTGCTTTCAAAAACCTGGCCTTAAATTCATGAACTAAGACCTTATACTGTATTGTGCCCCACGTTGGGCGCCAAAATGTAATATATCACCCCATTATTCGCGTTGTTATTTGTATTAACACTCCACGTTGTCACTTCAAAATATAATATAAACAGCTTACTTGCTTTACCAAAATTGTAAAATATATCAACTATACTTTGAGTACCAAATGAAATATACCCTTTAACTACTTGCTATGAAGAAACTATCCCTTCCAGAAGTTCTTTTATCGATCTACCTTATTTCTTAATAAGATCGGTAAAAACTGAGGTATTTCATAAATTAATATGATATTTAAAATTATATCATTGGTTCATTATAGTTTATGCCTCAACTAGTCAGTTTTTTAAACAATAAGATTCCAAACTCTCAGCTGAATGGTTTAGTCTTAAACTAACAACTTCTCTTTATATATTTTTAATGAACGGATCCCTTTTTAAATAGATTAATAATTTGATTTTATAAATTAAAATTACACTTCGGGTACTTCATAAACTTAATGGGCCTTACAAAAAACAACGCAAGATAGAATATACTCGACATTAATACAACGCGCAATGGCGATTAAAAAAGAAAGATAAATTAGAAGCAGAAGGAACAGTGAAATACGAAGGCATTACGAGGAAGGATTCATTAAGTCATCAAGTCGGTTTATTATTAGAAACTAAAAGAACGAAATGTTAATTATGGTAACGGTGTGGAGACCATGTAGAACGAGAGATAGCAGTAGACCAAGGTGCAGGTGATGGGACGTAAATATACAGGATTTAAAGGAAATGCGCATATAAGAATGGAAGGGTCCAGTTAAGGAAAGGAAGACATGAATAAATATAATGTATAAAGCCAAATCACACCAAGAGTTGTAGAAAGTAACTGCAGAGAGAATATGAAATAAGTTCATAGTCACCTCCAGAAACTGATTAAACCCTCTTTTCGGAAGGGGCGATAATCTTTTAGGGATTGGAACTTGATCAACGACGCGGATAGAAGAAATAGGGCAGTACCTACATATATTGCTGTGGTTTGGTCTGTGGTAAATATAAATTTAGCTAATGATGATGTGTCAGCAATTATTATTTATAAATTACAGATTTGAACTGAGTAAAATCAGTTTGTTGTATTCTTACTTTATTCAAATAAAATAGTATTTTGCCTTCTTTTATATTTTATCTGTCTGCAATTCAAATCTCAAAAAAAAGCTAGCTCGGTAGACACTTAACTCAAAATCAAAGGGTTGTATTCCTGATAATTTGTGAAAATTTAACCTTAAACTGGGTACCCCACTGTGCACCCGCATTAATTTCAATTACGCAGTCGCAATGAAAGTGCTGCTGTCAATTACACAAAGTGGTTTGTTTACTTGCAGTAAACGTTTTTGACTTGAAAATTCAAAATTGGGAACAAACTACAGGTATTTATTTGATTTCTAGTACTTTGGCGGTTCTAATCTCTTTTGTTTCAGTGATTAATTTGTCTATGACGTCAAACCGACGCGGCTTGGATAATAGCGATTATTAATTTTTCACCTAACCTCATCACTGGATTCCCGTTAATATTGGAAAAATGCTTTAGCTGGAGGCTTGAATACGCCTGCTTCTTATTCGGCACGGCAAGGTGCCGGTTGTACACAAATTTCTGGCTCCTCATACTGTTAATAAACTTTTTACAGTACCTTGAAGTTTTCAGATGGTACCGTTCATTCCTCGGACGGGGCCCCAAAATGGATCTTCTCTTTGGAGACGTTTTTCTCGGTGTTTGAGGTGTGGTTGTGGTTCTACAGCCTTCCTTGATGTGTCCCAGTAGACAGCCTTGGTCCTGGAAGCTCCTCTCAGCTGCAATCCGGCTTCATAAAATTGAGGTAAACGCCAACCTAGCCTCGGGATGTTTCTTGTCGAAAACAACTTAGTGTTGGGGAAAACGTTACCCACACTCTCACATGTGCTCTGAGACTTGCTTAACAGGATGGTATATTTTTTATTTGTAAATATTATATTTACGTAGGTAAAAACTTTATTTAAATATGAGCACAAAAACTGCTTGTCATAAATTATACTATAAACTATACAAACGGACATTAAACAAGTTCAATTGACTTACATATTAAATTAAACATTCTTATAATTACTTAAATCTAAACAATTGTTATCTCTAAAATTATTGTCCATATTTTTCTATTGTCACAATGTGTCTTTGCGCCACTGCACGTTTTATTAAGCCCGTTGCATGTTCACTAGCGTATTTACATTGATTAATTTCTCGTTCACTTCCTTCATAATTGTTCCCTGGTTTTCAACTGTCTTCCTTTCACTCAATTTCTCTTCAGTTTAGGTGTCTACTTTTCCTCAAGTTTTATAATGTCTTGTTAGCTTCTCATAATTGCTATTTTATGCTAGCCTTAATTGCTCCTTGCAACATTATCAGTTTTTCAGCTTTTAGAATTGTTCGCAAATTGTACTAATTACCTGAATTGAACTCTACGCTTCATAACCTGCACATTGCAAACCCCTTTGTGATTATTTAATTTGGTTTGGCTATTCATTCTGCCCAAACCTAATAATTAATTAATAATAAATGACTTCAACCCCGTGAAAAGCAAGTTGCCTCCTTTGTGTTCCTTAATCATTTCATTTCTTTTAGTCCTAGCATCTCGTTTTCAATGCATTTACTGAATAACATTTAACTTAGCATTGCGGCTAGATAAAACACCCCAACTCTGTGCTTAGTGAATTTATTTTCAAATTGTGCTGCAATCAGAGCAGAGCCGTCGGGCCTAATACCACTGCGATATGGAGGGGAGTTCTTAAAGACAAAGGGGAAAGATATGATTCCATAGTTATAAAAAATCATTCCAAAGTTGGCAACCTATAGAAAGGATTATCAAAATAAACCTGAATAGTTACAAATATAGAATGACGGTGATAAGCATCTTTGCACTAACTGGAGATGTTCACCCCAGTAATATCGAACAGTATTACGCTATGTTTTACAAAATACTGTGTGAAATATAAAACATTAGACATTTTACGTTTTTAGGTGAGCTGAATGTCAGAACTGGTAAAAAATACTAAAGTGAAATAAAGCAGAGTATATCAAAAACAATAATGACAAAATTTTTATAAAAGTATGGCAGCAACACAACTTAAAAATCTGTAATAGGGTTTACAAACACAAAAACATACATACGTATACCTGATAGGAAGCAGCTAGAACCAGAAAGTCGATAATAGTTTACTTAATAACTCGACTGCACTTTATAAGAGTGGTTCTCAGTTAAGGCAAAATGAGTATTTTTACCTAAAAGACATGATTAGGAAGCAAATAGCGAACATAAGGTTAATGCACAGGTTGGGAACATACGATATGATATTCAAAATTTAGAACATCTAAGTATATTATTTTCACATCGAAACAATAATCTAAATGATTATTACACATGACTAATATCATCCAACGAGAATCATGCATTTTTTGAAAATCGACCAATCCCGAACTGGTTAGCTGATAAGCGCCCGTGGGCTGCTCCCTAGGGATGATTATCGATCCCGTGGATGGTGTCATAATTAGAAATAGAAATGCAAGAAACAAGCAATTTGAATTTTTTGGCATGATTAGATCAATTTTAAATCATAATTCGTATACGGGTTTTCATTGCAAACAGCACTTGACCCTTGGCGTGTGCAAAATTAGCGGTAAGTATCGTCCTTGTTATATTACTATTGAAAACGTTGTAGTCACAAATGCTGAGGTATACGGACATATTAAATAAAGTATCCATAAAGCAGCAGGAGAAGCTCTAGGAGAAATAGGAAAGAAATGAAAACCGAAGAACTGTTGGATAACCAAGGTAATCATAGAAGAAATTCATTATGAAAAGACTTATATATAACGTGGCTAATTACCAAACCAGACAGAGATCGATAGAAATTCACAAAACAAGGAAATCGAGTAAGAAACCTGATAAGAAAAGTAAAACAAAAACCTGAGATGAGAAGTGCAATGAAGTGGAAACACACATAAGTGGAAGAATAACATCAGATGCTAGGAGATTTATTAAAATTGAGACAACAGGACATAGGGAAAAAATAATAATGTCTAATATAGAAGTGAAGGAAGTTATAGTCGACGAAACCGGTATTACGAAAAAAGCGAGGTCACACGTCACGGGCTCCAATTTGTTACACCCTAAAAACGACCTTTACGACAGTTTGTTACAGGAACAACTCGATTTTACGATATGAATTTAGCATCCAAAATACTAAAGGGTTTGGTTACGATGAAGAAGATACAGATTGAGAAAAATACACATATCCGTTGCTCCAACTATGCTACGATGGGTTCTAACAAATGTTACAGACTACACTGAGGGGAATGGGTGGATCATTACGAAATTGATCAGAACAACGGCCTATTAAACGAAATAGCGATGTTAAATGCCTTAGACGCTACCACTTTTGTAATCAAGAAAATACAGGTAGGCTCACTGAATAAGTGGAAACTGTGAACCAACCTCTCAAATTCGACCTTGGCAGTGTTCGGGTTACGGTCCGTGTACAGCCTCGGTGAAATTACCTTTACTTGAATTCCTTTACAGCTCTTCAAACCCCGTTTACAAAAGAAACACATCACAAAATACAAATTCGGATGCAATCATCATAAATATAATAAAGAAAAGCACAACTAATTTAAGATGAAATAGGTTGACGTGGAAATAAAATATGCATGTAAACATTTGGCATCAACTTAAATGAAACGGGAGCGGTTAGTATTGTTAATTACGCAACGATTAAACTAACTACAAACAGTAAAACTTGACCGCAAATAATCGAAACTCAATAACGACTGTAACAACTATTCCAAACTGTGTATTTTTAATAACAACAACTACTTTACGTAAAAATTGCGACACTTCGTCATATAAATCCCCACTTTACTACACGTTGTGCGCTTTAAAATTACTACAAAAGATACAGTACCTTTGAGGGGTTCAGCAGCCATTGTTTCACGTCCGACGAAGCCGCTGATGCTGATGCTCTAACAACTGCCAAGCTTCCTGAAGAAAGGCAGAAACGAAGCCTTCACGACCACGGGTGGCCGTCAACGGTTTGAACGTTATTTATATCCCCCAAAAAGGTGAACCACGAAGTACAGTCGTGTGCAAATAAATCTGGGACACTGTTTTTTTCACATGCATGTTGAGTTAAGAATTGAAGAATATCTCCATGGATTTCCTCTTATTAGAAAGAGTTACAGATGTCATTACCTGTTAAAGTTTAATGTAACTCTTTCTGATAGCAGGAAATCCATGGAGTTATTCTTCAATTTTTAACTGAACCTACATAGGAAAAAAACATTGTCCCAGATTTATTTGAACACGACTGTACGCAAACGACTGGCAAATTTTACGCCACACGACACTCCGTTAAGAAAAACTAGCACGATTGAGAATTCCAATTATTATCCGCTAAGGGAGATTAAAGAGCTTCCAATTTCTCGAAACGAATTCTCGACTACGATTACAACACAAACGTCTATATTGTCAAACGAACACCCTTTTCGACGAGAAAGGCCGAACAGGCGATGAACACAATGCAAGACAACGGGGAATTGCCGGTCAAAATACAGAGGAAAACTACTTCAAACTATTTCACAAGTTCAATCACAACGGAAGTCTTAATTAGGCGGGCCACTGGCGGGTTTACGAAACTGCCAGGAGCGGCAATCGCACACTAAATATCACTGGTTGATTCTTTGAAGGTGGAAACGAGACTCCTGTGAAATTGAAGATAGGCCGGGCTTGAGCTCCCAAATATGTACAGCTGAACGAACACGTGGTCAACTGTCTGGATAAACGGCTAGGGGGTGAGGCAACTAGGTTTGCGATCTCTCTTCCACTCAAACAACCAATTCATTCCAACGCCGCTTTCTGGCAGCTCCTGTGCGCTAAGCAACGGTCCGCCGTAGGATCAGAAATAGGCTATATTGATACACGGGGAAGCGACTGCAAGTAGATACAGGATTTGAAATGCTCGCTACGGGATCAAACGGTCTGAATTCGGAAGGAAACACGAGATTTTCACCTGGCTTTAACAAGGAATGGAAAAAGCACTTTTCGAAATTATTTAGAGAAGAAAGAATTGAATCCTGAACAGACCAAGAAACGAGGAATCCATTCAAATAACAGAAGAATAAGTAACGAAAACTATTAATGAAATAAAGAGGCAAAGGAGCAAGACCATTTGGCCTACCTGGAGAATGGTTAAAAAGAAGAACACAACAAAGCTGTCCAAAATTATCTCCAAATTAATAAACAAAGCCGTGAATGGGAGAGATATATCAGCCGAATGGAAAATAAGGTAGATTATACCAGTTTGCAAGAAGGAAAAGGGAAATTAATGTAAAAATTACAGTGCAATTCCAGTAACGAACGTGTTTGGTAAAATGTTTAGAAAAATAGTAAGCGATTTAATAGTAAAAGAGGCAACAAACAGAAGAAAAACGCGGATTTAGAACCGAAACATCCTGCATACATGCTCTCTTTAGTCTAACACTATTAATACAGAAAAAAACTGACGACTGGAAGAAAACTACATTTAATGTTTTTTACCCTTTTTTTAGTTCCAGTTACCCAATATCAGCTCATTTAACTGTTATTTTCCACTCTAGCTATGTGGTAAGCACACCTCGACTTTGATGTAATCACGATTTTACTGCATCTTTAAGGTTGATTTTTTGTGTTATTATTTTCTGTTATTTCGTATTTTTGCAACTCATTCTTAATGAGGAATGCACCATGTTTCGCTGTGCTACTTGCACTTTGTGTATTGCTTTCACTGTTAGTATATTCGTTTCGAAACCGTATGTCAAAATAGATAGAATGTATGTGAAGAGAGAACATGATTAAAGGAAGGTATTGGAAATATGAAAAGGGGGGACAGGAGGAAGCAGCTGATTGGCTGACATGTAAATAGAATTAGGAATTTTCTTCAGTTTCTGTGTATTGGTAGAAGGACGTATGCATAATTAAACAATCATTTCTAGAAATCCGGATGATCTAAGATAAAAACATAAATA
Organism: Agriotes lineatus; assembly: GCA_940337035.1. Taxonomy (NCBI): domain Eukaryota; kingdom Metazoa; phylum Arthropoda; class Insecta; order Coleoptera; family Elateridae; genus Agriotes; species Agriotes lineatus. The sequence continues at coordinate 7,246 of CALNHX010007626.1, forward strand.
GTGTTGTTTCCACATTTAGTAGAAGTGGATTAATTTTTACTTACCTCGTCTAAAAGACGAAGAAGTATGTAATCGAGAAATAAATCACCTTTCTAGATTTCTTTAGAACTTCATTTTTCAGAATCCCTAGATGACGAAAAACAAGTTTACTCAGTTCCGTCTGTCTGTCTGTCTGTCTGTCTGTCTATTGGCGGTATAACTCAAAAACTATTTGTTGGAGGAAGACGATATTTTTTATGCAGATTATTTATCTACTTGGCATATATCTGAAAAATATCGTACAAATATATAGGGTGAGCACTTTAAAATAATAAAATTTTATTTATTTTTGATTTAACTTAGCAATAAATATAGGTAATAATTTGTACGTAGTGCATGCTTTATTCTTAACAAAAATGGGCCCCAATAGATACAGAATAAATGTTGTACGATACAAAAAGGAGCAACAAATTAGTGCGTTACTTAATACAGCTGCAACACAGGAATTCGAGGGGTCGGTGCTCCGTAGCTCAGGTAGAAATAGCCCGTTCCTTTACAATATCCCACAAAACCGAATTCGACCACCGGTAACGTTTTATTTATTTGCTAATTTATTTAATTTATTAGAAACGTGAAGATATTTTTACTCCTAACTTAATTTGATTTTAAAAATTACTTAGTGTCACAATGTCGACGAGGGAAGTTCTGAGCAAAGTGTTTTACAGATTTTTTTGAGTGATTTCCGCTAAGCTATGATTGGAAGTCAATTTCCGAAATTCCATGCAAAAGTACAGGTTTTCATTTTTTGGAACTGATCTAAAAGAAATTTTATTTCATAATACTTGCTCCACCTGATCCTTGCGTGTCAATCACATGCACGACAAACGTGTGTTTCGTGCAAGCCCTCACAATCATTTCCGTATATTGACTGTGTCGTAATATATTATACCAATAATGTTTTTCGTATTACTCATATAAATGCACAGTGAATATACTTGAGCAGCGAAATCAGCGCTTACTGTTCTGTACCAACCAACGGTTACTCATTTTCCCTAAAAAAGCTAAATTAAAATCACCAATTCCATGAAAAGTTGAGGCTGATACCTGGTATAGGAATTTCGTGCTATAGAGCAATAGGAAAGAAAAAACATGTATATGAACTTTTTTACATTTGGAAATAAACCTAGCCGAAATATGGATGCATACTGGCAAAAAAATTATTGGAAAAAGCATTATTCGCAAAACCATGTATTGAACTACAAATTTCCTGGCTCCGGTAACAACATCCAGCTCTACCTACCGCTCAACAAATTCTGGGAAAGTATATTAATATACCGGCAAATAAACTCGCTGAAACCAATAGGATCATGTTAACAAGCATGAAGCTTATTGTGCCATTAAACATGTTAAACGTAATAGAACTGTAACCGACATGTGCTACAGTGTTCTAGCAGAATGTCGACTAATTGCGACTTTAAAATTGTGGATTTCTGTTTAAGCTCTAATACAGGTGGTAATTCAACACACTCATTGGCACAAAAATCTAGTGTACAAAATTAACTAGCGCTTCAGAAAGTTTGAATTTAATTTATAACATATAAAATAGTATATACACATTAGGATTTATTTATAAAATTAGTACGTAATGTAATTTGATACATTTTTCTCGTTGCCAAATGCGGCACTAGCAATTATTTAAATCTAAAAATGTATACATACTAGTATTCATTTAATAAACTGTCGGTTTATTAGCAGCCCACGTAGGGGATAGTCAATCAAAAATAATAAACACGCGCTATGTTTGGGCTCATTATGTATATTTAAACCAATAAAACGGGACGTGAGCATTTTAGTTATTTGTTCAAGGTATTGACGTTATCATTGCCGACTAATAACTGCATTTTCACCAGTGACTGAATAGCTACTCCACAGTATAGCAATATTTGACAAGAATTTAGCAACAAATATTATTTTTAACTACGAATTTTGCAAAAATTTAAAGCGTGTGGAATGCTGATCGAATGTACACGTTGAAACTTAAAACAAGCAATTACCTTGCTAATATCCAATATAGTTTTAATATTCCATCAATTAATATATATGTGTCACATGCCAGTAGAGAAATTAACAATGGCTTTAACCGCTTTTTTGTCACTTATTCTGTACGAGGTTTAGGAGGTAATTCCGCAGGTAATTTGTCACATCCATCGGTGCCCTTGGTTCCCGGTAATATGAGGGCCATGTATATTGCGATGACGGCCTTGTTATTTTGAATGGGGCAGTCTGAATAAATTAAAATCCACCTTTGCCCCGACGTTTGGCGACATAAATTTGCAAAGGAACCCCTATCTGTTGCCTGTTTGTAATTATGTATGTATTTTGGTATAAAAATAATATAAGTTAAAATTACGGGCAAAGATCCTAGTACACACAATTCTCTGTTTATATTTTTATACTGTACTCAACCTTTGCCTGTCAGTAAATGAAGGCTGGTTAAAATAAACTGTAATAATTAACTGCACAAGTAAAATGGTTGAATGCCCCTCTTTCTATTTTATTTAACTGCAATACCAATTACGCTAGCTTCCAGCAAACACAAAACTTCTTATCTCATGAGTTGGGTTCATAAACGGATTATATTCTTAAATTTTAAGTTATTTATCTCAACGTAGCTCGATTTCTCGTTATTAATAGATGAAATTCACGATCTCGTAAATTGACAGATGAGCACAAAATGGTTTTTGCGTACAGCGTGAAATTGAACGTTTAAAATCGTGAAATACAGTGAAAATGCGTCAGGTAAATTATTTGAATATTCCCGTTTGGTAACTATTGAAACATCCCCTTGATTGTTTTTAGGATGACGTCAAACCTCGCCTTGATTGTTTCCCAGGATGCCGTAGAATGCACGCCAACTTTCAACTGTTTCTGGTACTTGGGACTCCACTGATTTCGCCAAACCTGGTGACGCCGCTCGATTTTTGAAAACCACGAAGTAATTGGACTTTTGGAAAAACGCTAGGCCTCTTCGGTAAGGTTTAATCTGGGATTTAAATCGTTTTTCCGAAAACTGACACTTAAATTGTAGGAAAATTCCTACCTCGTTATAACCATCTCGTGCTGGGTTCGGAGCCGGTCGCAGTGACGTCGCCGGAATATCTCAGGCTGTAGCCGCTCCCCTGGGTGCAGGTGTTGACATGAACGTTCTTGCAGACTCGGCTTATGCCCTGGACTGCTAATCTCTGGCTTCCGATGGTAATTTTCGTCGTAGTCGAAGCTAGTAATTTTCAGTTGGACGGCTCCCAAATCCTCGGAGATGAGATTTGCACTTTGTAAATTTTTTGTTGCGGAAACTTCTGCAAACGTTAGCACAGGTACACTACCACTTCGTGAATAAAACTGGCCACTTTTTATATTGTAAAACACTCATTTATTATAATAAAACATCAATTAAGTGTGGAGCACAAATTCAACAACCTTTCAATTAATTTAATTCAATTGTTCTCCTTGTTAATGACAAAAAAGCATCATGTTGCTAAGATACGGTGTTATTCTACTATTAATTGAAAATTAGGTTTGATAAGACTTACCACCAATAGAATAAAGTTTGATGACATAGCTTACAATCTAACATCTTAAAATCCAAAATATTGTCTTTTTGCTTATAACTAATATTGTTCCATAGCGTTGCACTCACAAACGTTTTTAATTTCACTGCTCTGATTTGGCACTATGTTTTTAATTATTAAAGCACTGATTTTTGAGTTACGCACTTTTCACGTCGCTTGCCTTTTATATGTTGCCTCCATTCAGGAATTACTCTTTGCAATTTTTTAGATTTTCCTTCATCTTGCTTTACCCTTCAGCTTGCTCACAATTTTCACCATCCTTTGCTTTTATTGATAACTACACTCCTTTTATGCACGTAACAACCTTTTTGTGTTAATTACTTTAGTTCGGTCTGGCTTTACATGTGCACAAACCTATCATTTTAATTATATTACTTTATTCACAAGCCAAATTCAAACTCTCTAAAATATGCTTTGCCTTTGCGTGCCTTTATCCGACTAATCACTGTTTCTCGCATCTCATAATCAATGTATTTAATATTTTTATTTTTGTCTAAAATTGCAATTATATAAAATATCTTAACTCTGTGCTTCATTGATTTGGTTAAAAATTTTGCACTGCAAACAGAGCCAAGTTGCGGGCTTAATACCATTTCAATATATATTGTTATGACCTGCCTGTTTGCTATTTATTTTTGGACACAATTTAATGAGTTAAGTTAGGGCAAATCACCACACAAATCTCAGCTTAATTTATACTGTGTTCACTTTTGCCTGGCAGTAAATTTAAGGTTAGTTAAAAAAATGTATTAGTTGGTGTTTAAGATAAATGGTTAAATGCCCCTCTTTATATTTTATTGAATTGCAATATTTTATACTAGCTCACGGGAGAACACTTAAACTCTTTTCTCAGGTGAGTACAGAATTTGACTATTTTCATAAATTATTCTCAATTTTAGGCTATTTGTCTCAAAGTAGCTCATATGCTCATTTCTAGTAGATAAAACACATAAAGCTTTTTGCGCAATATGGCGATTATCTGAACGTCCTAATAGTGAAAATAGGCGAGAAAGCGTCAAGTAAATAATTTGAATATTCCGCTTGGCAGCGAAACCTCGACTTATTTTTTATAGGATGACGTAAGACCCACGTCAATTGTCACTTGTTACTGATGCTTGGAATTCTGCCCAAAACCGCAAAATCTGATGATGTCTTGCAATTTGTGACGCCCACGGCGTATTTTGACTCTTAGAAATGCGCTAGGCCTCTTCAGCAAGGTTTATTCTTGTATTTAAATAGCTTTCCCGACTTCTGACACTTGAATTGCAGTTACTTCCTACCTTGTAAAGATTGTCGCAACTTGGCTCGGAGATGGTCGTAGACGACGTTGCTGGAATTTTTCAGCTTGTAGAAGCTTCCCTGGCCTCAAATGTTGACTAGGATGCTCTTGCAGACCCCGCTAACCTGTTGCAGTGCAGATCTCTGGCTTCCGCTGGTTAGTTAGGTCGGAATCGAATTTTGGAATTTTCAAGTGTTCAGCTGCCGATGTTCCCTCGGGGGCAATTAGGGAAAATGTAAATTTATCGACGTAGAACTGGCTACAAACACTGCCACAGGTGGCTGGACACTTGTACAATAAAATAGACCACTTTTTATATAAGTAAAGCACTTTTATTATTGTAAAAACATAAATTTTAAGGGAGCATAATTTTGCGCAAACTGTCTTAATTTTTATTTGAATTCTCCTCTTATTAACAACAAAAAAGCATCTCGTTGCTATGTTACCGTAATTTTCTGCTATTAATTAGAAATTAGTTTTGATAACAAATAACTATGAACGGAGTCAAGTTTGAATACATAAATCTTAAATTAACATCTTGTTAAATCTAAATATTGTCTTCTGCTTATAACTATCACTGCTCTGCTTTTTGCACTTTGCTTTTATTACACTGGTATTTGTGTTCACGATTTTTACACGTCACTTGCTTTTCTTCTCTTCCGTTGCCTTATTCTGGATTGCCCTTTGCAATTTTCTATTTTATTCTTATCTTGCTTTCATCTACCTTTCATATTGCTTGCCTTTTCACTAGCCTTTGCTTTTATTAATAACTGCTCTCATTTAGTATGCACATAACAAACCTTTTATGCCAATTAATTTCGTTTGGTCTGGCTTTAAATATGCGCAAACATACCATTTTGATTGTATTATTTTACTGAAACATCAAATTCAAACCCTCTTAAATATGCTTTGCTTTTGCGTGCCTTAATCCGGCTAATTACTGCATCTCGCATCTTATTACCAATGCATTCAATACTTTTATTCTTGTTTAAAATTGCAACTATATAAAATATCTTAACTCTGTGCTTTATTGACTTGGTTAAATATTTCGCACTGCAAACAGAACATATGTTATAATACAACCCTAAAGGTGTATTAGAATCAAATTTGTTAAAATTGGGAAATTACAGTGGGTTGGAAATGGTTTGGATTTATTCTGGGATAAGGCGGATATGTGAATGCGACATAGCTATTTAAAAAACAAACAGGTGGATTTGAAAATAAAATAATATTGATAAAATACAATCTGAAAATGTATGACAAATGCTAATTTTAAAAATAGAATTTAGTAGGTTGAACTCAAATAGCTAAGACTAGAGTGGAAATGAGGTAGTTAAGAAATTTGTGTATAATTATTAGAAATAACAAACTGAAAGTATGTAGAAAAACGATTTTTGGTCTAATTAAAATATTGAATATAACCCTGTTTTATTTGAGTGATGTTTTGGATAATATAAATGGGATAAACGTCAATTAAAAATAATAACCAGAAGAAGTGAAGAATTAATTAATGAAGATTATTGGTATATGGTAGAGGAAACTAATGGATAGAAGAATTGTTATGCACAAGTGAATCATTAAGGAAACATACTGGGACAGTTTTATTAGAGAGATTACATTTGACATGTACTTAAATCAAATGGCATTACGTCAAGCTATTTGTTGCTGAGTGGATCTTCCAGAAGGCAGGCATAAGCAAAGCATATTTCAGAGAGTTTGAATAAAGTAATATAACTAAATAAAATAGGTTAATGTATATTTAACGCTAGGCCAAACAAAATTAATTGACATAAAAGATTTGTTGATGTGCAGACGAAATAAGCGTAATTATTAATAAAAGTACAGGTCAGTGAATGGCAAGCAATCTGAAAGGTAAATGAGATCGGAATAAAGGATAATAGAAAATTGCAAAAAGCAATCCCGAAATTAGGCAACGAAAAAGAGAGAAAGCGAGCAACGTGTGTAAATTTGAACTCAGTTTCTAGTGCAGGGGTGGCGAACCAATGTCACGCGTGCCATTGATGGCACGCGGCAAAATAATTTGGGCACGGCCTTAATTAAGGAATTTAGGTACTTCATCGAAACAATTTATTTCTTTGTCTACATTTGAGGTCATAGTAACAAAGTTCATTGTGAACAAGGCTATCGGTGCCGGAACAGCAACAGACTGCGCGAGAGATATAGGTAGATTTCGCGCGAATTTCTGACCGAAAGGATAGGAGTGAGCTACGGAGTGAGCTAGCGTGGGATACGCGGAGGGACGGCGAGAGGGGCGCTGTTACATTTATAGGGCATTCAGTAAACACAAAAACATTTTAATTTTTGTGAAGTTGGCATGTGCATATAATTTTTGTTACAGGGATTCTGTATTTTGTTTTGCAAATGTTTCCACACCTGTATACAGGCAGATTTGAATTTAAAAAAGACAATTAATATTTCTCCTTGTCAGTGTCAAAGTAAATATTGTTCTAGAAATTCTCACCTGAACTTCTCTAACATGTAATAAAAATACGCATTAGTAAATGGTATCCAACACAGTAATTGTATAATATCCTTAAAAGTAGTTAATTACAACATTTATGACAGATGGGAAGTAAATGTCACATCCTTAACCTATATGTTTTAGTAACTTTTGTAGGTACATTCCTAGGCAAAGATAAATTGTGGAAGTACACTCATGCAATTTTGGAAATCAAAGGCCACTTTGTGTTTTTATGTTTACTGAACAGACTATAGTTTGTAGTTCGCATGCAGTATTTGAAATAACTAGTTGGATTTTACTTTAAGCATTTATTTTGTATGTTCTCCCCTGGATCGTTAGGCAGCCCTATTCACATTTATTTTTAAATATTGAATAAATTTTCTCCTGCGTAGCTAGGCAACTCAATTTTCATCTTGTGATAACATTTTTCAGCAAATTACAGCTATGTTGCTATCAATTTAGACACCTGGAATTATTTGATGGCACGTCATGGCCTGATTAACCATTTCTTTAGAAAAAATGGCACGTAGATCAATAAAGGTTCGCCACCCCTGTTCTAGTGCATTAATAAGACAAAGTGTAATGTATGTAATAATTTAGAATTTTCTGAAAAGAACGCTCTGTATATTTTTATATTTTTGAAACGCCATTTTACGATGCTTTATTTCAAGGGATTACAGATAAATGCAAATTTAAATTCTTGCAACTTCTCGAATACAACAACGAATTAGGTTTAGAGAGTAAAAATCCATCCACTGCTGAAACAAGAAATAACAAACATGAAAGAATGAAAAAAGCAAAGGAAAAATTAATTGGGAAAACGATTGAATATAGGATCATTAAAAGTACTTTTAAAAAATATAGAGATATATAAAGTGTTCCATTTAAACAAATCAAAATAATTATATTTGCAAATTATGAGCTCTCTGTATAGCTTGAATACCCAGAGAATGGAGGCAGATATGTTTGAACATTTAACGTAATTGTTTACGTATAGAATTTGGGTGTATTTTCTTTTGTGTTTTTACTTCCCTCGTCTAAAAAACGAAGGAAGTATTGTGATCGCGAAAAAATCACATTTCAAGATTTCTTGAGATCTTCACGTTTCAGGGTCCTTAGATGACGAAAAATAAGTTTTATCTATTCCGTCTGTCTATTTATCTGTCTGTCTGTCCTTTGGCAGTATAACTCAAAAACTATTTGTTGGAGGAAGACAATATTTTGCGTACACATCATATATCTACCTGGCATAAAACCAAGAACATTTCAGATAAATATATACAGTGTGCGCACCTTAAAAAAAAATTGGTTTATTTCTGCTTTAACTTAGAAATAGATAGAAGTAATAATTTGTACATAGCGCAGCCATTTTATTGCTAAAATGGGACCCAACAGATACAAGATAAATGTTGTATGAGACCAAACAAGCAACGAATAAGTGCGTTATGTTAAATGTCGCTGCATCGAAGGAATTCGAACCGTCCCGGTGGCTCACGAAGCGAATGCCCGTGAACTACTGTCGAAGAACGAAACGAATGCTCCGGTTCGTTTTCAGGAGCGTAATTCCGAGCCGCATCACCGATAATATTTTAATTTTTACTTTTCTGAGATACAGATAAAAGTAACAATTTGCACATAGTTCAGGCGTTGCGCTTGGCGAAAATTGAACCCAACAGATACAGCGTAAATGCTGTAAAGCAGAAAAAGGTGTCGACGAAAAATGGGTTCTATTTAAGGCAGCCTGGGCGTACGGACTCAAAAAGTGCTTCGTAGCGCATGTACAAATCGCCCGTTCCCTTGCAATATTTCGCTCAACGTTGGAATCGCAAACGCAGCCGCCTGCCCTTCGAATTCGACCACCGGTAATATTTTTAGCTGAAAAATTATGTAATTTATTAAAAACGTGAAGATATTTTTACCCCTAGCTTAATTTGTTTTTTAAAATTATTTAGTGTCAATGTCCACTTACGGGGTAGTTCTAAATAAAGCTCTTTGCTAATTTTTTTAGGTCTATATTTTTGATCCTGGAATTGATTTATTCTTGAATTTACCGTTTTCTCATGTTGATTATCTCTTATATCAACAATGACCGGAATTATATTTTCTAAACGCGGTTTTATCTTTTTCTTGGAAAGATCAAGTTATTAAATTATTATTTTAACGGCGTTTGTTTGTTATCCCTCGAAATTAAACATCGGCTTAAATTGGTTTTTTATGCTAAAGTACGGATATCTAGAATACAGTTAAATGTAGGGTTGTGAAATAGCATATCAAAAGAAAACTCATTAAAAGGGATTTTCAAAAATATGGAGGGAATTCCATTTGATCTTTCTGTATAGCATGTATATCCATAGCCACTATTTTACACTTTAAAGATAACTCACGAGTAAGATAATTTTTGGTAACGTTTTCCTTCATTCAGTTGTCTGTTACTTACAGCAGCCGCATGAAATTCAGTTTTTTTTGCATAGAATCGTTGTTATATCCAAAATAGCTGACTCACACAACTTGATATAAAAATTATTAGTATTTCAATGTAAAACTTTGAAGCTACATACCTAAATATATGGTATTCCATTAAAAAAGTAAGTTTGATTCTCCATACTTTTTAAGACAACCTGCGTAAGCAAAACTATGTCAGTAATGTGCACCATATTTGTACCTACAATTTTCATATACACAATATTTATGTAGCTTTCATAGTTTTAAAAGTATCTTCCACCCTCCCCCCATCGTTTTCAGGCTGTGCATATTATATTATTCTTGGAAACTATTTGTTCGCACACTATTTACGTAATTGCTCTCTTCTAAATACTTTACGTAAAATCATTCCTTTTTGTGTCGTGAATATGTGTATTCTTTAACACTAGCCATTGCTTATATCGCATCTCGACTACTCTGTAACGTTCAGCAAAGCGTCTCTCGGTAAGTTGCTGTACCTGGTGCCCTTATCTATTGGTCTGCCACTGCGTGTATCAGTTGGTTTAATTTATTACGAATTATTTATGACCACCACCTCTCCCGAACGGGCTGTTATGAGCTTGTCAATTTAAATAAGTATTAACAAGTTACGAAGTTACGTAATATTGGGAACTATCGTTTGTTATTACATTTTACCCAAAATTATTAGAACAGGGAGTTAAACAAATTACGTTTTGAAATTGTTATTTCATATTCCATGGGCATATGGATTTTTATAAAATAAAATGCTTTCCTTCTGTAAACTCAATGTACAAGCATACTGTATAAAATGTATGTTTAGTAAATTCAACTGCTATTTTAATATTTTTGTTCAACAATCGCAATTAAACTGTGCTTTTGTGTAGCTTCAAATATAAACAAAGCGAAATAAATGTTGAAACTCCAGCTTCGATAATTTTAAAGGTTTAAAACACCTTAGTACTATGTTAAAATTCAGAATGGCCAAGGCGCAATTCTTTGTTTCAGTCACTCCATTACGGAATAACTTAAGATTTCCTTCTTGCAACACTATGTGAATACATTAGCATTGCTACAAATGTGCATACCTAATGACGTGATGCGCTCGTACTCCTTTAGAGAGAACGCGACAAATATCTTTAGGAATGTTTATAAAACTCTTGGAAAAAAAAGCTGGAAATAATTTGCTCGGCAGCCCTTTACATTCCGACGTAAAAATATTGTCACTTTACAGCAATAAAAAGTGCAAATTAGAACGAAACATTTCCGATGTTGTGGAGGTGGGACCAATGAAATGAAACAAATGCACGAAAATTATTTCCAAAGCAATTTATCGCGAGGGTAATACACAAAATCAAAAGTCTTGGGACTTCAAAGGCAGTCTCAAGTATCAGCAAATTTCCTTAATAGAGTATGAAAACAGCTTGTTCCGGTTCAAAAACGTTGTGAAACAGTGCAGTTGCTTTTTATCTTTTTCTATGCCGTCAAAGAATAGCGTCATACTGTATCATGTCACAAGCGTACAACGCTTTAAAATCTAATAATAGCGAAGTGGAAAATTCAGATGTTTCCTGTTGCCTCGAATAAAGATTATAGTTTTATTGTAACTAGAATTGCGATTTCCTCAATATGTTGAAATACAACAAATCAAAGCGCATAGAATGTTATGCACTGCGCATTCTAGTCGTAAGTGTGAAGCAACAGAATGTCTGCATTTTCAGAATGCAAAAAAGTTCATTTAACACCAATAATAGATGTGGTTAGCATGAAATGAAGATTTTGTCTGTTGTTAACACAGCAATACAAAGCTTTAGTGAATCAGCTTTAAAGCTAAATTTTATTAAATTAAGACTTGCCGTCCTAATTTATTACAACGCAAGATGATTCGATGGTAACAAATCATCATTTCTCATTAACGTTCTGCGAAATAAAAAGATTATTCGATAAAAACGATGTAAGTGCAAAAAGTAAAGTTCTGTTGCATTACAAATTAGTGCGCATAATAAGAACAAGTAATAAGATGTAAAGATTTTAAAAAAGTGCCAAAATTAATAACAAACTCAGATTCCATAATTTGTAAATATTATGTATCTGAGGCATACAAAAGTGAATATGAACCAGATGCAAAGGTGTTTCACAATGAATGTAAAATTTATTTTAAAAAAATGTCGTATTGGATATCAAAATGTAGGAAATTACTAGTGTAATTAAATACGTCAAAAATTAGACGCTACTTATACTGATAAGAATAGAAATTGCAATTTTATAATTTAAACTAGTTTCAACAAATTAAATAATTTCATCACAAAATGCTTGCGTTTTTAAGTAAATTTGATGAAAGGGTCATTATAAGGACGCCGGTTTGCGGAAAGTTTGTTCCCCACATTTCGTACCCCACATTTCGTTCTCGGGATATTTCGTCTTCCCACATCTCGTACCCCGAAACTTCGTTCCCGTCCGAGCTAAATTTGTCTTCCATATTACAGGGTATTGAAAAACGAGTGCAGCGATAGGAATGCAGTTAGAAAAACGAAAAATATTTTATCTACGACCACTACTAAAAGTAGGTTTTTTAGCGCTAGCTTGTTTCACTAAAAGTGATGTTTTATAGTTTACCGTGGTTAAAGAAATCAGCTGTTTACTTTTAGCACATGGGCTAAAAGTGAAGTGAGGTTATAAAACTACAATTTCGAACTGGAAGTGAAGTTGTAAAGTTATTCTAGTTGCTTCTTGCGTTACAGGTAAAGTGTTTTTGAAATAATTAAAGCATTATGTAATGAATACAGTCAGATGTGGAGTAACAATAATTACATTTCGTAACTCACCTTGACAGCACTGGCGTGGCAAACAATCGCCCGCGCGGCGTGGCCTACTGTTTATTATGACATAAATTAAAAGTGTCGCAGATGCAAACGTTTGTTAAATCGATATTTATGGATTAATAACGGTAAAATTAAGGTCGTAGATAAAATATTGTATGCAACTCGTGCTAAAAGTCGTTTATGCACGAGACATGTCTCATGTCTCGTGCATAAACGTTGACTTTTAGCACTTGTTGCATAAATAGCTATTAATTATTTATTATATATGCGATTATATATGCGAAACCTTCGTACGTATCGGACGTATCGTGAACGATCCGTGCTAAAAGTCCTAATTTTCGCGATAAATAGTGAATAATTTTTGTTTCTGCAACAAAGTGCAAATGTCTTGTAATTCTTGTGCGAAAGTGATAACAAAGAAGGACCTTGGTTTTCAATGTGCAGGGTTTTGCGGTCGTTCTTATCATGCAAACTGAGCCTGTTCCGATGTTAACAAAAATCAGCTGAGCGTTATCAACAGCCTACCTGGTGGGAGATGGGCATGTGAATCTTGCCGAAATTCTACAAAAGCTCGCACGAGATCCAACGTCGCAAACGTAGCAAACAATCAGTTGTTGGGAAAGTTTTTGAAAAAATAATTTATAAATATTTATTTGCACTAGTTAAAAATATAATAATTAATGAACAACATGGGTTTTTTAAAGGTCGTTCTTTAGACTCTAATTTAATTACTTATACTGATTTTTTACATACCAGTTTAGATAATCAGATACAGGTTGATGCGATCTATACTAACTTCAGCAAGGCCTTTGATCAAATCAGTCACAATATTTTACTGTCTCGTCTTGCTGAGGTCGGCGTAGGTGGCACTCTCCTGAGATGAATTGAGTCCTACATCAAAAATAGATCCCAGTTTGTATTCGTACATGGTTTTGAATCGGACAGCTACTCAGTAAGTTCTGGTGTGCCACAGGGGTCCCACCTGGGGCCGTTGTTTTTTTATTATATATATCAACAACATAAGGTCTTGTTTTAAAAACTCCCAGTTCTTATTGTATGCTGACGATTTAAAAATATTTAAAGAAATTAAATGTACCAATGATACTGTCAGTCTGCAAGCCGATTTAAATCGAGTTGTGGAATTCTGTGAGAACAGTGGCCTTTTCCTTAATCTCGATAAATGCTGTTCTATGAGATTTACTAGAAATTTACAACCTATTGATTATACGTACCATGTAAACAACGCAAATCTTTCCACTGTAAATGAAATTCGTGATTTAGGTATAATTTTCGACAAAAAGTTAACTTTCGGAAGGCATATCGACTATTTGGTTAATACCAGCTCCAGGATGTTGGGTTATATATTTAGAAAATGTAAACCTTTTCAAACAACGAAACCAATTGTTAATGTGAATAATGCTTTTGTGCTAAGTAGATTAAATTTCGGTAGTGTAATTTGGTCTCCTAGATATATAACATACATCAGCAGGTTGGATAATATTCAAAATAAATTTATATCATACTTGCATTTTAAAAATAATATTGGCAATAGCTCCAGCCTTCTAAGTTTGGTGGACAGGCGAACTATCAGCGATGTTATAATGTTTTATAAAATTATCAATGGTGTTACTCAAAGTCCGGATTTAATATCTCAAATTCATTTAAGTGTACCTCAAAGAGACTTGCAAAATTTTGAATTATTTCATTTGCCATTTCGAAGAACTAACTGTTCCCAAAACTCTCCGCTTTGTAGAATTGTAAGAAATGCCAACCACTTTGATAACACCATTGATTTCTACAATGTATCATTGAACTCCTTAAAATATAAATTAAAGTCACATTTTTTGTCTTGTAATTAATTGTTGTTTGTATTTGTATTTGTGCTTAATATATTGTTACGTTTTTAACGTTCGGGCTATTTAAAATTATACGACAAACATGGGTTCAAACATTTATTTACAACAATAAATTATTACGATTATTATTTACAAACACACACGAGAATTATCAAGCAGATTACAAATTAATACAAGCACTAACGAACTATCGATACAATTATTTATTATTACATACGGATTAACACACTTATTTATTTATATCACTCTTAAACACTAACGATTATATATGGTTATTTATTTCTATTATTTATATGTACACACGGGCTTTTATTTATGTGGGAGCTCTACACGGCTCTTACGAGTTTTGCTGCCGAATTCGAACTGCCCGCTAGTCATGCGGGCGTGTATTTATATTTTAGGTAATTCCTTTCTAGAATAATCGCGAGTTCGCTCGACCTTTCTAGGAACCGCATGACGCATCCGCGTTTGTTGCCCTCGAGCGCGTCCCTGAAAGCGTGAGTGATCCGTTACACCTGGCTGTAAGGGCGCTTCCCGAGCATTCGACCGCTGTGACTCATATTTCCGCAGCTGCTTTAAGAAGTTCTGGAACGCTCGCGTATTAATCGCCAAGGCTACCGACTCATCCATCCCTCGGCCCTCAGGATCGTAACACTGCCCCCGCCTGAGGGCGTTCTGTCCCAGAACGAGTTGCGTCGGGTGCCTGTCACTCGCTCTTGTGGGGGTTTGATGGCGGTATTTACAGGCGGTGCCCTTCTTGCACACGGACTGGTTGAAGAAGTAGCAGTCCGCCGTAGGCCCCATGCTTCGTAACAGGCTGCAACAGCAGACCTCGATCTGGACGCCGGTTGTCTCTTGTACTGCCGATCGGTAGGCCATCAGGAACAGGTGCATGTACTGGCCCCAGTCACGCGGATGCTCGGAAACCTTCTTGGACAGATGCTTCCCCATGGTTTCGTTCATCCTTTCCACCATGCCGTCCGAATGAGTATGGAGGGCAGTGACCCGGGTCTTGCGTATCCCCAGTAGCTTACAGACGTTCTGGAACGCTCCAAACTCGAAATTTTGGCCCTGGTCGGAATGTAACAGCAGGGGAACTCCAAAATGATTGAAGCACTCCTTCACCAAAACATCAGTACCGGCCTCTTGCTTCGGAAGGGCGTCCGTCTCGGGCCACTTGGTGAAGTAGCCCATACACACCAAGATGTATTTATCTCCTGCTTGGGTTTCGGGGCATGGTCTGGCGACGGCCATGGCTATCCCCTCGAACGGACCACCGACGTTGTACTGCCACATCGGAGCTCTACGTCTTCCAACCGGTCCGTTTCCTGTAGCGCATGCTTCGCACCTTCTGCACCACTCTCGGACGTCACCTTCGCAGCTTGGCCCGCAGAACCTTTCTTAGACCTCTTGCAACGTCTTCTTCAATCTGAAGTGTTCCCCAGAGGAGCCATCATGCAGGTGGCGCAGCACCTCGGCCACTCTAATCCTTGGAACCATCGATCGTGATCTCGTTGCCCTACTGTCCTCATCTTCCAAGATTCTGGTCAGGACGTTGTTGTCCAGCTGCAAGGAGTCCCATTGCGCCCAATACGTCTCCACTGTTGCGTTGGTAGCGGGGACCTCCTGCCAGGTAGGTCGAAGGCCATCTTGCTTCCAGGCTATAACCTCGCCTAAGTCGGGGTCATCCTCCTGGGTGCTCTGCAACTCGTCTGGCTCCCACGAGTCGTCGACTACAGTGGTACGATTGGCGGGTACCGCACGACTCTCCACTCTCGAACAGTGGCCGCAGTCCGCAGGGCAGGGCCTCTTGGATAACGCATCGGCGTTGCGGTGGACTGTGCCAGGTCGATGATTTATTTCCAAGTCGAACTCTTGTAGGCGCTCGATTCACTCAGCCACCTGCCGTTCAGGGTTCTTGCACTGCAGCAGCCATCTCAGAGCAGCATGATCGGTCCTCAGCAAGACTCTTTTGCCAAACTCAACTGATTTATGTTTTCCTTCGTCAGTACGGCCGCTGGGATGATCTCTGCACTCGACGATGTCTTGGTACCGGGCCACCAAATCTTGTATCTTCTTCCGTTTCCGTTGGCTCATGCCCCCTCCCCGTATTGGGTTCCTCCTGACGGTTGCCAGTTCCCTGCTGACGTTCATCATCCTTACTGGAACCCTAAGCCCAGTCTTCATCAACGTCTTCCCTACCAGGATACCATGAGTGAGCTTCTTGCCACCATCAGGCTCGACCACGCGCACCACGTTGCCCCGGAGATCGCCATCCAGGTATGCATCCACGACCCTCTTGGTTCGTCCTTGCAGAGTAACATCTTCCGCCCATATCACTTGTGCCGCGATCTCTCCTCTTGGGTGTCGGGAAAGCTCCTCCCCACCCACGTGCAACTCGCCGCTTCTCAGGTTCAAAGCGCACTTTCACTTATCCACAACATCCATTCCCAGGATGGACTTGTCCGCAATGTCAGCATAATCGGGCTCAACCACGCGCACCACGTTGCTCCGGAGATCGCCATCCAGGTATGCATCCACGACCCTCTCGGTTCGTCCCTGCAGAATAACATCTTCCGCCCATACCACTTGTGCCGCGATCTCTCCTCCTGGGTGTCGGGAAAGCTCCTCCTCTCCCACGTGCAACTCGCCGCGTCTCAGGTCCAAAACGCACTCACACTTATCCATAACATCCACTCCCAGGATGTACTCGTCCGCACTGTCAGCCATCAGGTCCCGATGTTTGAGGGTTTGATTCCCAATCTTCAAATCAGTTTCCCCATGTGTGGTCACCGCGCCCCCCGTGGCAGTGCGAAGGCGTGTCTCGTTGTGCAGCAGCTGACCCTCGTCCCTTACTACGTCGGACCTGGCGATGGACTTCGTCGCTCCAGTATCCAACTGCAGAAACCGAACTCTTCCATTTATTTTCCCATCAAGCTTTTGGACTACTTTCTCTTCTGCGGTTTCCAGCTCTTCTTGCCCGGCCTTCAGCTCTTCTCTTTCTTTCTGCCCGGCTTCCAGCTGTTCCCTAAGATCCTCTTGTGCTTTTTCTGCCTTCTTTCGACCGGATTTCAATTCTTCCTTAAGTTCATCCTTGAGGTTTTTTTGAGTGGCTTTCAATTTTTCCTCAAGTTTTTCTGCCTTCTTTCGGCCGGCTTTCAATTCCTTAAGTTTTTGGACTGCTTTCTCTTGCTCGGCCTTCAGCCATTCCTTAAGTGCTTTCGCGGCTTCCTCTGCCTTATCTTGTCCAACTTTCAACTCTTTCTTAAGTTCCTTGAGTTCCGCCTTGTCCTGGCTAACTTGCATCAGTTGCAAAAGTTGGCTTAATTGGGCTTCCATTTTGCTGCTTTGAGATCTCGTCAAAGGCATCCACACTATACACTTAAATTTATTTATCTGACTGTCGTTTTATCGGCACTTGTTAACAATTTATTTATTTAATGTTTGTTCAATAATTTTCTTATAGCCCCCGGTACAAAACCTCACACCGACACCACTGTTACGTTCGGGCTATTTAAAATTATACGACAAACATGGGTTCAAACATTTATTTACAACAATGAATTATTACGATTATTATTTATAAACACACACGAGAATTATCAAGCAGATTACAAATTAATACAGGCACTAACGAACTATCGATACAATTATTTATTATTACATACGGATTAACACACTTATTTATTTATATCACTCTTAAACACTAAAGATTATATATGGTTATTTATTTCTATTAGTTATATGTACACACGGGCTTTTATTTATGTGGGAGCTCTACACGGCTCTTACGCGTTTTGCTGCCGAATTCGAACTGCCCGCTAGTCATGCGGGCGTGTATTTATATTTCAGGTAATTCCTTTCTAGAATAATCGCGAGTTCGCTCGACCTTTCTAGGAACCGCATGACGCATCCGCGTTTGTTGCCCTTGAGCGCGTCCCTGAAAGCGTGAGTGATCCGTTGCACCTGGCTGTAAGGGCGCTTCCCGAGCATTCGACCGCTGTGACTCATATTTCCGCAGGTGCTTCAAGAAGTTCTGGAACGCTCGCGTATTAATCGCCAAGGCTGCCGACTCATCCATCCCTCGGCCCTCAGGATCGTAACAATATAAATGTTTTATTTCTGTATTTCACTCTTTCCTGTTAAACTTTCTAAGTAGTAAATTTTTTCCGTACTTTTAAGTAGTAGTTTTTACGATATATATGTAATATATTTGTAGTACGTCCTTAAAAATGTATTTTGTGGATGCTCATGTGGACTTCGGTCTGTTGCATCCCTGTGTTATCTGATAAATAAAATAAATAAAAATAAACTTATAAGAACTATATACAGTATGTCCCCGGAGTGAGTTTACAAAAGTGAATTAAATTTTATTTTTAGTTTTACATAAAATGTTATAGGAATTATAATTCTTGCTTGCTTTGTAGGCAATTTAAAAAAAATAAACAACAAGTCGGCCTTGACAGTTAAGCAAAAACTATTTTATTTTCAGGTAAACTACCCTTTTGTTCATGATACGGCAAAATATTACTAAGAAAAGTTGTTCAAAATGAGAAATTATGGCTCTATAAAAAATATCAGGAAGATACTTAGATTAAACCGCCACTTTTAATAAATACATTTTTTTGACTTATAAGTTTATTATAATAAATAAATAAATTAAAATATCTTTTATTTTCTAACTGTATTCCGATCGCTGCACTCGTTTTTCAACACCCTGTAATCTAGGAGATAAATTGAGCTCGCTCGGAAACGAAGTTTCCGGGAACGAAGTGTGGGGAAACGAAATATCCCGGGAACGAAATGTGGGGAACAAACTTTCCGCATCCCAAGGACGCCATGCTAGGTGGACGTGTTTTCGTTAGCTCCCAGAAATAAATGCAAACATATTTTGAAACAATTGAAACTAAGTTATACTGTATCTGCGTTGTCAGCCAGTGTTGATTATGATAAATAAGACCAGCCATTAAAACGCGAATCGTCTTAATTTAATAGAGTATTATTAAAAGTGTTGCGATACATATTTGAGCAACAGGTTATAAGCAACGTAATATGGAAAAGAAGATATAACACTGCAACAAAGTGTTTCGCTGATCGAAAGCAGCAGAAATTGGAGAACTTGAAGGTATCTGAAAGTGTTTGAAGCAAAGAAAGGAGCAGAAAGGCGTTTGAACGGGGTCGACAAGTTACCTGGATTGAAGAGCCATTGCGGATAGTAGCAGCGGTGCTTCTTGCAGCATTAGACGGGAGAGCAGAGTTCACTTCGTAGAGCCGAGCAATCCATCCAGAACATAAGCGTAAATGAGAGTTTGTTTGCTATTATTGTCCATGACATCATTGTTTAACAAAAACTAGCGAAGCCACGATAATTGCAGTGAATTTAAACCCTCAGAGAACCGGGGATTGTTTAGTGTCTCTACAAGAGTTGGATTAAACATTTATAGCCCAAGTAAATACGATAGTCTCAAATTTAATTGTTTGTTACTTAAAGAAAATTTCTACGAAATAAATTTGTCTTTACCGAGTCAAGGAGTACATAAACGCCAGAGAAATTACTTCGAAGGATGCGAGTAGTACTTTCCCCTATAGACATGTAAGCCACGTACGTAGTTGATGCATTTGAAGAGCCTGTTTCATAATTGTTTAACCTCGTGTAGTACGATTTTGGTAAGATGGCGAAGTACATTATAAATGTTCACAATAACAATTTGCTCTTTCTCAGATTTGTAAAAATGCAAGAAACTTTGTTGTCGACCGTGTCAACAGATAGAATAGGGTCTATTTACAAAACAGAATGCATTTTCAAATGGAAATCTTTGTTACATAGCAAAGATGTTGCCGAAATGGTAAATTCATGCTGATATTACATTTCATGTGGCATTTGACTGTTAATAGGTATTGAAGTAATTCAGTGGTTAGGAATATTGAGTAGGGAATGGAGGGTCGTGATTACGATTTCGTTCTTAAGAACTTTGTATAAAAGTCACTGCAAAAGAGTTGTTAAACTGTACGCTTCACGTTATTGCAATGATAGGAATAAATCTACTGTGGAAAATTAGAGATTACCATATGCATATTTACTACTGTTGTAATTTTGATATGCGTTTTTTACTATCTAGCATAGTTTTAATTCTAGATATGTTTATATATAAAAGCTGGCTCCAAAAGTGTGGATATAAATGTAGGGCTGGATTAATAACATTTGGAGTAAAAAACAACATACCGATGCACGACTTTCAAGTGTTATCTAGTTGTGAAGAATAAATCTTAATTTAAAGTCAGCTGGCATTGAGAAATAATTAAAGGTATACCAGATACGCCTCGCGGACTATTCTTAAGTGAGTTCGTTTAATTATCAACTTAGTTTTACGATTAACATGTATTATTATTATCAATAGTTAGAAATGGCGTATAACTGCAGTGGATCTGATGCAATTCATTTTATATTATTTAAGGTCTGAAGTTCTCTTATTTGTAGATGTGAAGTTTGAATACGAGATTATGCAAATTGAACATTTTTTTACATTATAAATTGCCGATATTGAATCGGAACATGCACTCGGACTAACTCATGGGCGGGGGTAGGTAACATACCATCAAAACTAATAGATCTAAATTTATAGGGGCGCCAAATGATTCAGGCCATGTTCCTTTGTTCGTTTGGGCGAACGAACTATTAAATTGCTCAAAGGTAACAACACACAATATAATCAATAAAACCCACAGTTCGAAAAATCGTATAATGATTCAATCAATTAATAGATCACAATAGGAGGGAATAAAATCGATGTGAATTACTGGCATCAACGAACAATAAACCTTAATACTATATCACATAATTAATTATCACAATTCATGCCTGACACAGTGTGCGTGGAAACGTAGCCCTCGCTGAGTAAATATATGCTAATTTTTCTAACTGATTTAATTTAAATTGTAAAGTAGCCAACGCAGTTAATTTTGAAGCAACCCGATTGCTGAATGAATGACAAAACGTTCCACACTTAGTGATTTACTTATACAGTGAGAATAATGTAAGACTGTGCATGGCTGAATTATGCAAAATTAGACATAGGGAATGTCCTTAATGTTACCATGGTGTTTGTAAACAAAATAACAACACAGTGACTACAGAAACTAATTGAAACTGGATTATTTCGTTGTAATTTCAAAACCTACAATTGTTACTAGCATGGGTAAATTAATTAATGCGAATAATGTAAGACTGTACATGGCTGAATTATGTAAAATTAGACATAGGGAATTTACTTAATGTTACCATAGTGGTGGTAAACAATATAACAACACAGTAACTACAGAAAAAACCGACAATTGTTACTAGCACTAGCCAATGTGTAGTCTTACATTATTCACACGGTATACCTCCAATAACCTCACATTCAGATATCTGTATGGTAGTTTGTATTACAATGTGATATGCTAGGATCTTTTTCCCATCCAACAAGTTTAATATAGGCGATATTTAGAGGGAACAAACGTAAAGCGGTGCGATCACCCACTCAGCTAATTTTTGACATACAAGGCGACGTTATCTAGTTCGAAAATAAACCACTCAGCTCTAACCTGGCATCAAATCAGCATACACATAAAAAATACACAGTTTTTTAAAACGGTGAAGCCGTAGAAGTGAAATCGATTGCACATAAATTTATACAGATTAAATAAATATAAGGCCATTAGATTCAAACCCCCAAACTGGACATAATCTGCACATGCAGCACGAGGTAGATGTGACGTTAATTCCAGCCCTTCTGCCTGTACGTTGGTGGACAAAGTACTCGGGCAATTCTTGTTCCACTCAGGAGCTGCGAGACAGCCTGCTACTCCGAAGACATTCGGCTCGAATTGATCAGCTTAGCACGTAGGGTGAAGGCTATAGCGACGAATTACTACAGTTGGCGGGAAGATTGCAGTTTGTAGAAAACTGTAATAAAGCAGAAAACTGCATTCGACAAAATACACATTTGCAAAATCAGTTGCCTATTCGACTCGGCGTTTCTATGCCCGTGAAAATTGTCAAATAATGGGATGGACAACTAAATTAATTAATTATAATTTTAAATTGCTTTAAATTGGTGATTTTCCGGTAACTGGCTTTGTGTATCTTTGTTTGAATAAAATATCATAAAGTTTTACCGCAATTTAATTTGGTGCCTACTATTTCACCTTAAAATTATGCACTTAAACGATAAAATATTTGTATCCACGTTATCTAAAGCTGCGGTTCTCAACATTTCGTGCCTCCAACGACAGCCTAACCTCATCAGTGTAGTCCGCACAAAGCCTTCTTTATTATTGTGACCACTTCTGTCCAGCGGCAACTTATTGAGGTTTATCTATAACTTATTCCCATATATTTCTTCCAGGAAATAGGTTCTTATTTTAAGGTGAACTGTTACATGATTTAAACCCCTGTATGAGTGATCTGTTCTTGGAGTAGTTTGTCTACACAACATTTTATTTTGAAGCTTACCCTGCCCTTCTTAATAGCTGCTGTAGCAACCCGATCTATCTGTGAATATTTAAGAAAAAGAATTTACCTTTATTTGTCATCAAAATTACTTTTCACATAAGATTGCTCAAGTCTCTACTCTTTTAAATGTCAGATTGACTTATCCTGTAATAGTAATGGTTATGTACTTTCTCATTTTATTATATTACCCATTATGCTCTGGTAAGTAAATATTTATATTACCTCAGTAAATAATTTGTAAAAATGTGAAATCTTTTACTCAGGTTGGGACATACGTTTATAATTGTTCTACATTTATAACAATTTTTTTGTCAATATCGGTTACGTATATTGAAAAAAGTATATATTGCCGATTTCTACATCATTGCTGACGTCTTTCGCATCCCAATATCCATGTTTTCTTGTCTTTCCAGTAATTTTCATCTAAATGTATCCTTTCTATGGCAACTTTCATGCCACTTTCCCATATTCTTCGAGATGATATCTACTCACCACACCCATATCTACCTGGTCCATCTTTCTTCTCCCATTCGTTTCATGTGTCCGTACCACAGAAATCTTTTCGTTTCTAGGGCGTCTTCTTATCTCGTCGTTGTTAAGTTTATCGAAATGTATTAATATGCAGGTTCGGCGCCAGTAGTCCATTTTCATCGCTTTCTGTTTTAGTTCTTGTCTTTTTGTAATACTTCACGTTTGCCCCATATGTGGTTACGCTTTCTACAATAGTTTTGTATGCAACTGGTTTAGTATGATTACTTCACTTTTTATCCATATTATTGGATGAAGTTGGCGTATGGCTTTTTTTCCTTGCGATATGCTGCTTTTGATTTTAAGCTTAGAACTGTCCCAAGGTATTTATAGGTAATTTGGTTTGTCTCCTTAAATTTCCAAGTTATTGCCTTTCACCTTGCAAAGGCGAAGACTTGGAAAAAGATTAATATAAAGTGTATCTTAATAGTTCACTCAACCCTTCAACTCAACAACTCTTGTAATTATCACTTCTCAGTTTATTTCAGGTAATTATAAATTAGACATTACATCTGTAATTTATTTATTATAAATCTTGTGTTTTAGAAGTATTTCAATCAAATCTTCCATCTCTGTCTGGTATTTAGAAGTTCTCTGGTATTAAAAAGTTTTTGTTGTAGTTAATTACTAAACCCATATAAGTTCACAGCAGCTCCTTTTATCATATACACCACAATCTAAGATGCTGACAATTCATTAATAGGTTAATTAACAACACATTATTTTTAAAATATCACTGCAATAAGAAATTTCTTGAATATTTTTCGTTAGAATACAATCTAATTTATTTTAACATTTCAAATTTCTTTATATCTTTATTTATGGAAAATTACACCTCATTTATAATTTTTTATTAAATTTATCTTTCAGCGCCCAGCCTAATTACTGTAAGATTCTTAGTTGCTAACTTATCTTATTAAATATTACAATATTGTAACACTGGCCCCTGCTTATAAATATATAAACAGCTCTAGAGGCCTTTAAGGCCTATGGCTTGGTTAACGAGTTTTTTCCAGTTTTTTCGGTCTTTTGCCGCCTCTTCCCAGTTTTTCACTCCCAGCTCCTGTAAATCTTCCTTTATATCGTCCATCCATTTTCTTCTTGGCCTTCCTTTTCTATTTGTACCCTCCAGTTCTTCCTTCAGAATCCTCTTAGGTAGTCTTGAGTTATCCATTCTAGCGATATGCCCCAGCCAGCCCAACCGCTTTTGCTTTATTATGTTTATGATACTTGGTTCACTGCATAGTCTTCTCAGTTCTTCGTTGGTACGTCTTCTCCATTCATTTTCCTCCTTTACTCCCCCGTAAATTCTTCTCCATATCTTCCTTTCCCATGCTTCTAATGCTTTCTGATCTTCCTTTCTGAGGACCCATGGTTCACTTCCAAATACCACCGTTGGTCTGATCACAGTCTTATATAGCTTCACTTTTGCTGTCCTTGTCACATTTTTGGCACTGAGAATTTTTGACATTGCACCCGCACTTCTTGCACCTATCGTTATTCTTCTCCTTATCTCGGATCCACTTCCCCCCTCATTTGATATTCCCGTTCCTAATTACACTACACTTTTGACCTGCTCAAAATTGTATAGTTCTTGTTCTGAAACTTTGACTTCTAAGTTTTCATATTCTCTCTGCATAGCCTTCCCCGACACCATATATTTACTTTTTTCTTAGTTTATTTTTAGTCCATATGTGGCTGCCACCTGTATTAGACTTTTTGTCAGCTCTTTTAGCTCATGTTGCGTTCTTGTTATTAACACCACGTCGTCAGCATAAGCCAAACATTGCTGCGGACCTCTCATGATGTTTCCTTCTCTTTCTATTTTACTTTTTCTTATTATGTCCTCTAATACTATGTTAAACAGCGTTGAGGACATAGGGTCCCCTTGTTTTAAACCTCCACTTACTTTGAAATTTTCCGAGATGTTATTTTGTATTCGAACTTGGCACCAGGTTTCATTTAGCGTCATTCTAACCAGCTCAATTAATTCGTCTGGGAGGTCTAGATTAATCATTGCTTGGTACACCATTTGCCTTCTTATTTTGTTGTAAGCTTGCTTAAAGTCCACGTACAGCATATACACTTGCTTGTTCTTTTTATCAAATTTTTCTTGTATTTGTCTATCAAAAAGATATGGTCATTTACTGATCTATTTTTCTGGAAGCCGCTTTGATAGTTCCCTATTACATTTTCCGCCTTCTCCTTTATTCTTGTGTCTATTACTGTTGCTAGTACCTTGTATACTACGTTTAGTAAAGCAATAGGTCTGTAGTTTTTGAGGTCTGTTTTACAGCCTTTTTTATGTATTGGGTTTATTATTGCTTCATTCCATTCTGTCGGTATCATTCTTTTTTTCCATATCTTCTTGAGAAGTTCATACCATCGCTGCACTAGGTTTTCGCTCCCGTATTTTAGTAGCTGGGCTGCTATTCCATCTTTTCCGGGGCTCTTATAATTTTTCAGCCGTCGGATTATTGTTTCTACCTCTTCTTTAGACGGTTGGTTCTCTTCTGTTTCTCCTTTCTTGTATAATTTCTTCCATCTCGTTTTGCTCCGTTTCATTGTCATTTAAAATATTTTTGAAATGGTTGGCCCATAGCTCCATTACTTCTTTGTCCCCTCCAACTATCTGGTTTTTCTTGTTTTTGAAAATAGTGGTCTTGGTTTGGTATCCATGCTTAGTGTCCCTCACACTTTTGTAAAAGGCTCTTGTGTCCTGATTGTTGAAGTTCTGTTGTATATTTTCTATTCGTTCGTATAGATGTTGTCTTTTCTTTCTTCTGCACATATTTTTAATTTGAATTCTTATTTCTTTGTATCTTTCTTGATTCCTCGTTGAGTTTTCTTTAAGTGTTTCTAGCTTGATCCTTCTTTGCATTTCTATTATTTTTTTACATTCTTCGTCGAACCACTCTTTTTGTTTTTGCTCTCTGTCCTACTGTAGTATTTTCTGGGCTGTTTTATTTATTGCTATTTTTATGTTCTGCCATTCTTTCTCTTTCCTCCTCCTCTCCTTTTGCACCTAGTTTTTTTTCCAATTCCTCAATATATTCTTTCCTTGTTTTATCTAGCTTCAATTTTTTCTGATTCCATTTTCTGGTGTGTTGATTTTTTCCCCTGCCTGTTCTTGGCACCATTATTTTCATCTTTGTACGTAACATGAAATGGTCTGACCCTATGTTTCCACCTCTGTAACTTCTTATATCTGTGATGCTGCTAGCGTGTATGTCTTCAACTACTAAGTGGTCTATTTGGTTAATTGTGTTGCCGCTGGGGGCTATCCATTTACCTTTGTGTATTTCTTTGTGCTGTAGGAAAGTTGCTCTTACTTTCATATTTTTTTCTGCCGCAAAATTTACTAGCATCTGTCCATTGTTGTTTGTCGTTTCATGTTTGCTAAAATTTCCTACTACTGGTTTGTTCCTCTCCTCTCTGCCCAACTTGGCGTTGAAGTCCCCTATCAAGATCTTTATGTCATAGTTAGGTATTCTGCTATACTCTGCCTCCAGTTTTTCGTAAAATTGCAGTTTTATATCATCTTCTGCATCTTCTGTTGGTGCATCGATGTTTATTAGGCTTATTTTTCTGTATTTCGATCTCATTCTTAAATAACTCATTCTTTCATTTATGTATTTCCATTCTATTATTGCTCCTTTTAATGTTTTCTTAATTATAAATCCTGTTCTTAACCTATTGTCTTCTCCTCCCCCGTTAAATTGTATATATTCGCCTCTATCTCCATTATCTGTTGTGCTTTTATATTCGATTCTTGGTATGCGAGCACGTCAACTCTGTATCTATTTAGCTCTGACATTAATTGCTTTGTCGCTCCTTCTCTGTTTATTCCTTGTAGATTCCAAGCTGCTATTATCAATTCTGTCTGAGTTTGCTTATTTGTTATTCTTTTCTTATCTTTGTTTGTTTTGTCTTTTTTCCTTGTCATATGCCGTTGTTTTTGCCGCGTCCGTTTCTTTTTTTGTTCCGTCCTTTTTGTTTTTCAGTTTTTTCCTGGAACAGGTGCTTCTTCTTTTTCCAGGCTTCCTCCTTCCTCATCTGACCATTTATAATTTACACCCTCTATTTGCAACTTGCGGTATCCTACTCGAATTTTGTTTCCCTTGTTCTTTTCGTCTCTTGCAACTTTCCTTATTGCCGCCTGTATTTTTTGTTCCTCTATAGTTAGGTCGCAGTCTATGTATATACCTCTGGGCAGTTTCCGTTTTTCTTTTAGTATATCTATTTTTTGTTGAAAATCTCTGCATTTCACCACTGTTACCTTTGCTTCTGGTTTACCCACTTTGTATGCATCTTCAACTATTACAGTTGTTATTCCCATTTGATGTTGGAAGAAATCCTTAACTTCCTGTTTCAAATTTAGGTTTTGGTTCCTGAATTCTGCTCCTTTAATTATTAAGTTGTTTTTCTTGTTGTGGTTTTCTTGGCTCTCCAGTTTTGTTTTTAGCAGCTCTATTTCCCCTTGTAGTTCTTGTTTTTCCTTCTCCCAAACTACTTCTTTCTTTATTAGCTCTTCTTTTAGGGCTCGTATCTCTTCTTCGTATTTTTTCATTCCGTCGTTGATAATACTTATGTCATCCTTGGTGCTTTTGACATCCTCTTTCGTGCTTTTGACATCCTCTTTAATTTCCCGCAGTTGTGCCATGAGTTGCGAGTTCATACTGGTCGGCATCTTTTCCAGCCTGTCCATGTTTTTATTAGGTTCACTTTCTTTTGATGGTGAAGCTCTCAGTACTGTCTTACTCTGGTTACCTTTATTTCCACTTCCTGTGTTACTTTTATTTGAGCTCTCCTTCCTTTCCTCCTCGGCCCTCCTTTGTTCTGGCGATCTTATGGTCTTTTTACTTTTGGTAAATACCTCGTAGTACCCAGCGTGGTTCTCTGTCTCGTTTGCTGCTGCGTTGTTTTCTCTCTCTCGCTTCCTTTCGTGGTTCATTTGCTTTCCCTTTCTGCTGCCTATATGTTACGCAACCGGCGCGGTGCAAATACGCCGACCGTTCAAATTTATCGCCGCGCGGGACCGTGGTTGCTCGCGCAGCGTCAAAACAGCTGCTCCCGCCCGACCAAGGTTGAACTCTGTCTCGCGTTATCACACGTTTTAAAAAGCACCAAAAACTTATCTTTACGCGTATCACTGCAACTTAGATGTATCACGTAATCTATCCTTTCTTTCGCTTTCTTTTAACCCTCTTTAGCACTTTCAAACGCACTATATCACTTGAAATACTACTCGTTACCACTCGCTGCGTGACGGAGCCGTGTTTACGGTACTCACGTCGCCGTACCGGGACGAGTGAGAGTGCTTTTGATATACTTATAAAATTGCTTATCGGAGTCCAGCAGTCCAGTATATTGCTTTCGTAGTCTTCTCTGGCTTGGGTTATCATCTTTTTTAGTTTATTGTTTTGGGTTCTGTAGAGAGCGTAACTTTCTTCGCTATTTTCGTCTTTATGTTTATCCCATAGTTTTCGTTTTGCTGTAATTTCTTTGAATATGATTTTGTTCAACCAGGGTTTTTTTTAAATTTACTTTTACAGTTTTTAAAGGAATGTACGTATTTATTGATGCTTAAATAACATTTTCCAATGCTTTGTAAATAGGGCAACTATGTTGTTCGGTTGGTATAGTAGGGTCGAGCGTCATGGTCTGTTCAGAGAGAAAAGTGTTGATTGTATCATAGTTACAATTCCAGAAATTCCTTTTTTGTATTTTTTTTTGTTGGACGTTCGTTGATCTTTATTTGAGTTTTAACTATGATCACAGCATGATCGCTAACCGTAAGGGAGGTTCGTAGCATATTTCGCTTATTAGCTTTTTGTCGCTGACAAGTACAAGATCTAGAAGGGACTTTTGGCTTCCCCGAAATCTCGTGGGTTTTTCAATAACTTGCTTGCAGCCCCATTCTTTATAGGCTTTTAGGAAGATATCGTCAGTTTCAGTTTGCTTGCGCAGACAAAGATTACGCCAGTCTACTTCCGGGAGATTAAAGTCTCCAAAAATAAAAATATTTTCCTTAGAGGCAAACACATCATTTAATACTGCTATCATTTCAGTGCTATCTCTCACAGGTGTGTTGCCAGGTCTGTAGATACAGGCAATAAATGCTTTGAAGTGTGTGATTTTAATTTCCATCCAGAGGGACTCGATAGTGTTGGGCCGGACTTTATCAGCGATTCTTGTGATAATGTTTACACCCCTGACTTCGTTCTTCACTTATCGATGTTGCGGTTGTGTTGGTAGAATTGATACCCGGGTATTGACACTAACGATTCATTTAGGTTGGTATTCATCCAGGTTTCTGTAATTAAAATTATTGTGGGGTTCCAATTTGCGATTTGTATTTTAAACTCATCTATTTTGTTT
Source organism: Agriotes lineatus (assembly GCA_940337035.1). Lineage (NCBI taxonomy): Eukaryota > Metazoa > Arthropoda > Insecta > Coleoptera > Elateridae > Agriotes > Agriotes lineatus. The sequence goes on from CALNHX010007626.1 coordinate 37,135, forward strand.
ATTATAGAGTTAGCATTGGTGTAAAAGAATGAGACTTCAATAATTTGGGGCTTATTTACTTTTTTGGACGTGACTTCACTATTGTTGGTATTTGTTTTACATATTTTATTATAATATCATTCTCACCCCTGGCTTTTCGCTGTTCTAGATCGGATAGATTTTTTAAGGTATTTCCTCTGCATCTCTGTCTGATCATATTTAATGTATAAGCCTGAGTTGGCAGATAAGTTGTTTTTACATAATTAAATAACAATTGTGCTGATATTTTTACAGAATTTAACTGATTTTGTGGTGGAATATATTCAAAAACTGAAAAGATTGTCAGTGTAGAGAAAAGTGGAACCCAAATCATATTTATCAAGGAAAACATATTACAGATGTTTTGAATTGCAAATTTATAACTATTAAAATATCTAGGAATGATATGTGTATCATAACTGCCTCAGATGTTGTTTTGAAATCTGAGGCTAGTTTATCGGTTGCTGTATGGTAATGGTTGCCATGTACGGTAAATATTATTTATTTCATACTATCCCGAAAATACGACTTTACGTCATTCATTTGAGTCCGGAAAGTGGAACATTACATCACAAGGCCGGAAAGCGTTTAGAAATTCCCGACTCGGCTCGTTACTCGCCTCGTCTGTAAACATCCAAGCTCGTATTTTAATAAGTCGTTTTCTGGCCTTATAACATTAATAACTATTTCTGTCAGTTTTAAATTCATGTATTTAACTAATTATTATGAATAATAATGTTGACTATTCAATTCACCTGTCATCTGTCAAAAAGTGACCAATGAAAATTCAGAATTCTGACGTTTCTTGACCAATCAAAAAAATATCAGTGGATATATCTTCCTAGAAGGTATTCAAGTGACTATTTTAAACAAATGTGATTTTTATTAGAAAAAGTCAATATTAATGTTCTGTTAGTATAGAAATTGCGTAGTTTGTTGCTAGATTTACTGAAAACTAATTTGAAAAAGTAGTTTGGTTCATTAAATAGTCCCTCGAATACCATTCTTAGTCAAAGTTAAGTAGATTATTTTTGCGGTGGTATCACTACTCATGTCCATTGCGCTTGGGATTAGGACTCGTGCTAGCGCACTCGTCCTAATCGTACTAAAGCGCAATGGACATTCGTGACACCACCACAAAAATAGTCGACATAACTTTGACTACTCATTGTACTATAAGTGAATATTTTAATGAAAAACAAAACATTTTACAGTGGCGTTAGTTTACGTACAGTTCGTAATTTATTCGCGGTTAAATTTAATAATCGACCTATTCCATCTGTATCAACAATTCACAAGTTTGTGAAAAAATTTGAAACTACAGACTACAGCAAGTGTAGCAGCAGGTGATTCAAAATGTAGGTAGTTTTAATATTGCAGTTGGAAGAAAGAGTTTTGGGGTTGGTAATTACTGCTCAAACAACCAGCATAAGATATATTACTCGAGACTGCAACGTATTGACACGGTAATTGACAAGTAAGGTTCTGAAGAAGTATGGTTATCATCCCTACAAACCTTAGTGCCATCAAGAGATATTAGTCGATGAAGAAAGCAGGCGCGTATTCTGTGAAGTCATGCAGGAACGCTCAAACGAAGATAAGAACTTTTTGCAGTCAATTTGTTTTACAGATGAATGTACCTTCACACTTAATAATGAACGGAATACGCAGAACACTTGATACTGGGCCTAAGAAAATCCTCCGATAGCTTTTGAAACCAGAACGCAGTAGCCGCAGAAAATTAATTTTGGGCTGGCATTTTCAGCAATAAGATAATTTGACCGTTTGAAATAGTTGTAAATTTAAATTCGGGTTCTTATTTAGAACTTTTAATCAATCAGATTGTCCCTGCATTAGGAGAAGTTGCACGTGAAAATCAGGAAATTTTATGTCAGCATGATGGCTGTCCAACGCATTATGATTTGAATGTGAGGGAATATCTAAGTGATAACTTTCCTAATTGCTGGCATGGGTGCGGTGTACTATCAACTGGCCACCAAGATCTCCTGATTTGGCACCATGCGACAACTTTTAGTGGGGTCATTTGAAAAATAAAATTTACAGAAAACGCCACCCAAATATTGACTTTGCGGGAAGCAATCGTTGCGGAATGTAGGCTAATCACAGATAGACAGTTGGCTAATGTAAGGCAGGCATTTTATAGCAGATTTGGTTATTGTTTACAGCGGAATAGAGAACTTTCTGAGTACATGCTATAAATTTGCTTGTAGTTTCAAATTTTTTCACAAACTTGTGAATTGTTGATACTGATGGAATCACGAACTGTGTATAAACTGAAGCCACTGTAAAATGTTTGGATAATAAATACCCTCTCTTCATTAGAATATTCAACATTATTATTCATAGTAATTAGTTAAATATGTGAATTGATAACTGACAGAAAATAACATTTATTTTGGCATAAACAAATTTGATCATGGCTGGTCTGTTTTTTGTGAATAAAATTCAAAATATGTATTACAGCTTTTAAGCTATTACTATCTTAATCAAGTGGAGTGTGGTACGACGTGACAGGTCCGTCTACCAGTGTTAAATTATAGTGAATTTACGCCGATCGCAGAGTGCGAATAAGTAAATAAAGTGACAGTGTAAAGTGTAAACTAATATTAACCGACTAGAAAACCAAAACAAGAGTTAAACAAATGGATTTTGAGCTAGGAGAGGAAACTAAAAGTGTGGAAGGTCGAACGTCCAAAACACGGTGCGCGCAGAAACGGGAGCGCGGCAAAATCAAAGTTGCGCATTACAGCGCGACTACAGCAAGTGGAGAGGCGAGCCAATTTGACTAGTGTTTAAGAAAAGTGATTACAAGTTAGTTTAATTTATGGACAATACAGGAGAAAGCACAGACAAGCGTAAAACAGAAAAAAATATATCGCGGATATATTTAAAAGAAGCAAAACAACAGCAAGGACTCCACTTAAAACAGAAAAGACGTGCGACAAGCGTATAGAAAAATCAAACAAAATGGAGAATATGATGGAAGACATGCACGCAACCATGCAGGCAATGCTTAACACATTTATGGGGGAAATCCGCAATGAAATGAAAAAGAACAACGAAAGACTTGAACGGAAAATATGTCAAGAATTGGAGGAGAACCGCAAAATCATAGGAAAAAACAACGAGGCAATTGAGAAGCTAAAAGAAGAACTAGTAGCAAAAGAAGTCAAATGGGAAGAAGAAAAACAAGAACTTGTAGGCAGGATCTCAGAATTAGAAAAAACATGGAAAGCAGAGAGAGAAAAGATAAAAAAAGCTTAACGTGGTAATAAAAGGAACAAAATTTAATGCTAAAAACAAGAAACTAGAAGTAAAACAATTTCTGAAGGAAAATATTGATGTAGAGACAGAAGTAAAAGAAGTGTATAGGTACGTTTAATGGCAAAAATGGAAAACTGATCAACATCGTGGAAATGAGCAATTGGAGAAGCAAACAAGAAATCATGGAAACAAAAAATTAAAGGGATCCACACTATACACAGAAAATGATCTGACAAGGAACGAAATGAAAATACAAACCGAACTGATGAAAATTGTGCAAGAGAAGAAGAATGAAGGACATAGAACAAAAATCGGCTATAAAAAGATAGTGATAGAAGGTGAAACATACTTATGGAATGACAACCTACAGGGAATAACGCGGTGCTGTTTACGAAGGACCAGTCTGTACTATCTAAAATTTGGAAAAGGTTATGTAAACCGCTTTCCGTTAAAGGCCTATAGTTAACACTGTTTAATACTTTACGGGTATTTGAATTATTTAAACTACAACAAAATAAAATTTCTTTGTGGTCAGGTAACGTAGAACTCATCCCATCAATCACATCGCTAGGATTAGAAAAATTGGTTATGACATTATCAAGGCAATTATTGAGCCGAGTGTTAAAGTCAACTCTCAGCTTTCAGCTGTATGATGCCAATAAGTCCATCAAGCGCAAAGTCTTAGGATCACCCGTGTGAAACAGGACATTAAAATCCCCAGTCAACATTATTTTACTTTTTGAATTACAGATCCTACTCAAAATAATGTCCATACAGTTAATGAAAATATCATAATTACCCGAAGGTGGCCTTTAGACTGATATCACAATAAGATTGCAGCATGAGCAACAGTTTACAGTGCCCTTCTACTGAAACCCGGGATAAATCACAACGTTGAGTTGCCTCCATATTAATTCTGCACATTACAAGAGAACTTCAGTAACCTGCTGATTTACAAAAAACAGAGATTATTCTGTAGTCGTTATTAATTACTAAAGAATTTATTTCATTTAAATTAAGAAAATGTTCAGTCAGACATATAACATTAAATTTATGCGAGAAACTCTCTATAAAAATATTAAATTCGTCTATTTTATATCGAATAGACCTTACATTCACTATTAAAAAATTAATGTGAAAAGTGTTTAGGTAATGCGATTTTGATTCGTCTTCTCTAAAAAACGCCTGACGCAAACATTTACAGGCCAGTTATCAGGATTCATGGCTTTGTCCATATTATTTTATAAAATTTCGACCTTAAACGAAGAGTAAACAGTTGGTTGCTTAGATGTTAATTCCTTGCATATAACATGTGGAAAGATACCTTTTAAGAAATCTTGCAAATACTCGGCTTTTTTATTCGGTGGTAATCTACACACATGTAATGGAACTAGTTTGGGTATTCCTTTTATTTTACTATCAACTGCGCTGTTACTGCCTACAATTACTGGTGTCCCGCGTTTTTTCTTGTAATTCACTTTTGTCCAATTTTTATCTTTGATTGCCAAGGATTGGGAAACTGCTGGTTGTGGCATCTTTAATTGCTTATTATTAGGCATGGTCCCGTTTGATTAGTTTAAAGTTATATATTCCATGCACTTTTCTCTAGTCTCAGCTTCTTGAATTCCTGCTGCAACATCTTTGTTTTTAATCAAATCATGTCTGTCGGCACTATCAGAAAAAATAAGAGGGAACTTCCTATCTGTTTCATCATGAAACAATAAAGAAGCCAACCTGCGATTGTTTACTAATAATAATCAATGGTAGTACAATCGCAGATCAACCCTCTTATCATTTATACACCACGGTAGCTCTGTAATGTTTGTACTCACCGTAATGACCTAGCTAGCTTAATCTCGGTGGCCTTGGGTCGCAGATTTCTATCATCAGCTGTACTACGGCAAGCTCTTCCAATAATAAAAAAACACAGGGTGCCAGAAATCACAGATTTCAAGAAATAAATAAAATAGTAGCAAACAATTAAGTTTATTTAATCAACATAATTGGTTGCAACATCTGTATTACGTCGGTAAATTGTTTATCACAATATTAAATGGTCTGAATACAATATATACTTATGCTGAAAATGCAGCACGCACAGCAAAAATATGTGAACCTCTTTTGGGCTCTTTGATTGAATATGATTACAACTTAATGAAGGAGTAAGCTTACCACTGTCATATGTTTTAACCGTTATCTCGGCAATGATAATAAAATGGCGTGAGGGCACTTTTTACAAAATTCTCATTAAATATTCAACTAAGCATTTAGTAATGAATTAAATTGGTGAATTGTAAATTTGGGAACAATTAATACATTAAGTTTTCAATTTATAAAGCGTAAATTTATGAACAATTAGAACCTTACGTTTTAAATTTATAAAGCGTAAATTGGTGAACAATTAAAACATTACGTTTTAAATTTATAAAGCGTTTAAATTTGTAAATGGTAAATCGGTTAACGGTGATGAAGCGTCGTTGATATCGATTCAGCCAACAATTCATGGGCAGGCGAAGTTATCATCAAAAGTTCTAATAAGACTAACCTGGTTGTGACAAAAAAGTCGCATGTAGGCGATGAATTGGTCCAGGATAATCTTAACGTAACAGCCTTCAGCAGCACAGACCTCGTGGCCAAAGTTGATAAGGAAACGGACGCTCCGTGTTACGAACGGCAGGCCCAAAATGGCATTCCAGAAAGGAGTTGCGGGTCCACGTTATATGTCAATTAGGACAGCTAACGTGGCGTCAATCCAAATAAGAAATCGCTTAAAATACAGCGTTAAAAGCGGTATTTAAAAGCGGTAATTAAGAGCTAATGAGAAGAAGAAAATTACCAACCTGAATATCAAACAAAGCAAAGCAACATACCTGATTTTAGTCATCAGCTCACAAACGAAGTCAATTAAAAATTGGTGCAGTAGCACGCGGGAATGCCTTCGTAGAAGCAAGTTACTTCAACCGAAAGCGAAAAGTAAATGAAATCGCGGACGGAAAAAGACAGCTGCGGCTGGCGCATAATGATAACGAATTATTTTGGGAAAACCGAAATCAGAGAGCTCGCGCAAAGCAAGTTTGGTATCATTTGAAATACAGCAATTTATAACTCGAGTAAACATATACAGGCTGGCCCGGAAGTGACTAAATGGCGAAACAAATAGCAGGAGCTAAAGATTTGTTTCAGTCAATAGCACAGATTGAGAGGTAAGCTTTTCGATTTTTGGCTTTGGAAACAATGGTACAACCCTGGTATCACAAGTACCAAAAAAGGCAAGGTTGTTGTGTTATTATTGTCAACGATGCACCACAGCAAGGACATTGACCCTACCACTGGTGACTCTCGCAAGCCAGAAATAATAACTTTTTATAATTATACCAAAGATGTCGTCGATGAGATGTGTGTCGATACTCCACTGCAAGAAAAACCAGCAGATAGCCTCTTACAGCTTTTTTCCACCTTCTAGATGTGGTTGGTGTAAATGCCTTCGTCATATCGGCATGTAACCACAAAAGGGACAAGCGCCTAGTGAAGAGAAAATGGTTGAATAACCTAGCAAAGGATCTTATGTCTTCGTTCTTGAGAATACGGCTTCAGATAACACGTCTTCCTAAGATAGTGAAGTCGAGCATTCTTCAAATTCTGCAGGAAGATAAAGAACTAGTCCCTGAAAAGGAAGGACCTAGGAGAAGGAAGATATGTAGTCTGTGCACTAGGACTAGTAATAAGTCCTACCATGCATGTGCAATTTGTAAGACACCTGTCTGTGGGAATCATGGAAAGCTTACATTATAAGTCTTTGTTATTACTTTATTTTACCATTTGACATGTTTAGTTTTCGTTTACTTATGTTTTATATTACCTAGTTTTAGGCCTACATTAGCAAGAGATTTATAATCTACTTTTTGTATTAGTTTTATAAAATGCTTCTAAATTTTGAAAAATAAAGTTTACATTATTAAAGGATATGTACCCTATTAGAATAAAAAAAATAATTACTGAATTTTTTTAATGGGTTTATAAACATGGGCTATGGTGACCCGCAGCGACCGTTTTAGTATGTAAATATCATGCGACCGCTGCCGGGTTAATCAACGCGGCCGACGAAGTATTGCTGTTTAGTTAGAAAAAAATAATGAGTATGTTGTGCTAATATGGTCCTTTGTAAACTCTATTCACTGTAGTCCCGGATTGTCAATGTCAAAATCCAATTAAAAACAATCCTTTATATCATGGTTAATACTTTTAAGTCAAGCTATGGGTAACTAGAAACTAGTATATTATGATGCTAGTGTATAAGTACGCCTTTAAAGTACGTGCGACGAGTTTAAAAGCACGAAGCGCTAGCGGAGTGCTTTTAACGTCGCTAGTGCTTTAATGGCCCTTATACACGTGTATCATACGCTATTTTTCTACGATCCTAACAGAAATATAAAAACTTAGTTCAGTGACACTTTTTTCCGTCACGTTGTGTTAGATATTCTAGTGATGTTGACATTCAAACTTACGGCAAAGCGTGTTTTAATTTAGTATTAAACACGCCTCCAATGGCAACGTGCGAATAAGACGTATTTCGGGAGCTAATATTAAGAGTGCTACAAACGTCGATTTTGACACTAGATACGGTGCACGATCGTAGAAAAAATTAATTAAGTTACTAATGTCAAAATTATAAATTATAGGTTATCGTTAACTCAAAATATTTTTTATTTCGAACTGACTTAAGCAACAATAAATAAAAGTTGCCAGGTAACAAAAAGCAATTTTAAAAATGACGCTTTTGCGTTGTCCAACCTAGTAGCAACAAAAAAATCTGGTGTGATACACGCACACAACTTCCTTTACAGTGATCTTATAATTAGGAAAAATGATTTTTAATTTTTAAGCATTTGTCAAAATTTTCCAAAAATAACAAATTCTACAGAAACCGTACAAAATAGAACGTTAGTTCAAGAGACAAATTTCTCTAAATTTTAAGCTGAATTCAAAAATGTAATAATATACTGGGTGTTGTATTTAAAATAGGAGTTAATAAAAAATAAAAAAAACCAAAACAACTCCATTTTAGACGTATTCAGCTGGAAAATCACCTATCTCACATCAATACACATTAAAAATGTAATAAACTGTAAAGTTTGCAAACAATCGTTAGTGCCGTTTTTGCAAAAAATCGGAAAAAAAACTGAAAAATTACAAGAGTATACACCATACTTCTTCAAACGCTTGCTGTCGCATCTAGATAATACACAAAACTTATATATGAAGTTTCAACGCCATACCTCTTTCGTTTTTGAAATATTCTGTTCACAGGCACATAGACAGACAGACCAATGAACAAAAAAATGTTTTTTGGGTTCAGGGTACTCTAAACCGTGAAGATCGGTTGAAAATTCAATTTCAAATTTTTTGGGTGAATCCAATACTTCCTTTATTGTAGTGATGGGCAGAATCGAATACTTTTCAGAATCGAATTAATCGCATTCGAATACTTTTGAGAATCGAATGTTTGAAAATCGAATGCAAGCAATTTTGAGAATCGAATGCAAGCAATTCCAATGCAAAATCGGACTCGAATTCAGATTCGAGTTGTGTGCTCGCTCTCGTACTGGGGCAGTGGTGACGTGTGACCTCGGCTGGGCGACATGCAACACCAGAGATAACGAGACGCTGTACGTGCACAAAGCAAAAAAATAAATTCTTTTGATTGTAGGAGGTTCAGCTTACCCTATTAATAACGTATATTTGTTTTGAAATACTTATATGTTAAATTTATAGTACCGAAAATGAATATGGAAAAGGACTGTTTATAAAATAGTTGTTTTAATTGTTACGGGTCGATATGTATTTTTTTTAAATAAATTATTAAGACGACCCCAGCATCTGTTTCTCTTTCCCTTCGATGTATCTGTTTAAATTTTTAGTAGATTTAGTTGCTTTTATGATTTTGGTGGTGTTATATCGTTTGAATGTGCAATATTCAGTCTATGTGGTAATATTTTAATGTTATATTTAATTCTGTAGTCTATATTTAACTAGAAACACTTCAGCACCAACTATTCAAGTGAGACCTGCATAAAAAAAACGGCGTTTGAGAGTTGATTTCATTCCTGCCTTCTATGGAAATCAAAATACTTATTATATGTAATGTCCATCTAAAGTCGAAACTTTCGGAATGGCAACGGGCAGTTCTCTGTGCATTTATATAGTTGCTTTCGGAGCGAGTTTGCCGCGACGGGCATTCTGTCAACTCCTATGACACGCAGATCTGTGCTAGCTAAAACTGAAACGATTCGAGTGCGAATCGGATAAGAATCGAGATCACGCCGAATTCAGCATTCGGATCGGAATCGAGATCACGCCCGGCGAGATTTACTAACACCGATTAAGTATTCGATTCGAAGCATTCGAATACACTCAAAAGAATCGAATGCAGTCGAGATCTTGCAAGAATCGAATACTGTAGTAATTTGCATTCGAATAGTCCCATCACTACTTTATTGTAAAAGGAAGTAAAACCCAATAGATATTCAATAATACTACCATAAAACGGCATTTTTGACAATCCGGGACTATAGCGAATAGAGTTTAAATATTAGGGCGCTTTGATGTCAGTTAGACGTATTTGTCTTTTCCAAAGTGCTTTAGAGTGAGAGGGGACGACGATCTATCCCTAGCCTGAAAAGGACAAATATGTCAAATTGCATCAAGGCACCCTAGTAAATGTCAGTTACTAAATGTCATTAACATCGCAATTTTTTTGTACTAATAGTAGTTTGTATACCAAGGCACTGAAGTTTAGCTTTCGACCAAGAATGTGGATTTAGTTGCCGAGTCCCGTAGAGCCAACGCAAATAAACCACATGCGGGATAAAAAGGAACTTCAATGCCGAGGAGTACATTATGATTTATTTGAAATCAAGAAATCGTGAAATTACAACATTTTAACCAACATTTGTAGTCATCGGTTGACGTTTATCTGTCGGCTCGCCACCTACAAAAAAGTCATAAAACAGTGGATTACTTTACTGCCGATTTCTCGAATTTTAATGATGGTTTCGAGGTACTTTAATGCCGATTTAAAATAAATATTGTTTATCTACTCCAGTGGGATAAGTAACGCATTACGTCACTCATTTGACACTAATTCAGTTAGGTAATGAAGCTCATTACACCACTCAATTATGTAATGGTTTCATTACGCAACTGAGTTGTGTAATGACTTCATTACGTAACTGAAATAGTGTCAAATGAATGACATAATGACATTTGCCTACTAAAACATTTTTGAAGATGACAGATCTGACATTTCTCTTAATGCACTTTTCTCAATTTTAGGCAATCGTAGATAAAATTTTGTACAATACATGTGTGATAATGCATCATTAATATACTTGTGTGCTTACATAACTCGTGCTATGCACTCGTTTGTAACTTACACGCACGTATATTAATGATGCTGTTATCCCACTTGTATAGTAAATAACTATTATCTACTCCTACTGCACAATGGCCATGAATTATGATTCATAATTCACGGTTTGCAGCCAATCATAAAATTCTATTTCATTATTCAATAGTTTGCAAATTGCAACCAATCAGAAAATTCTATTTTCATTATTCAATAGGTTGTAGCCAATCACAAAATTCATTCTTATTATTAAATGACTTTTGAAGTTAACAGCTGTCACAAATGTCATAATTCTGAAATATGAACACAAGACTCTTATTACATAGGAGTAGATAAAATATCGTATTATATTCGCGATTATGGCCATTATTCACTCAGATGACTTGCGCCACGCGCCTTCGGCTTGTGGCGCAAATGTCATCTTCGTGAATAATGGCTCTCATAATCGCTCATATAATAATATACTAATTATCTACTCCAGTGGGATAAGTAACTCTACGTCACTCATTTGACACTATTTCCGTTAGGTAATGAAGCTCATTACACCACATGGTGTAAAATGAATAACATACTGACATTTACCTACTAAAATATTTTTTAAAGTGACAGATCTGAAATTTCTCTTAATGCACTTTTCACAATTTTAGGCAGTTGTAGATAAATTTTTGTACAATACATACTTAGCTACAGCTAATACATTGCAGATTTGGCATGAGAGACTCGGCCATCAGAACAAACGACATGTGCGAACAATTTCTCAAGAAGCGCGGAATTGAAGTCAACATTGATCAAGAATTCTGCGAGGCCTGCATGTACGGAAAACAGCATTAGGCTTAGTTTGGTCATCGTATAACGGGAGCAACGAAACCAGGAGAATTGGTTCATGCAGATGTTTGCGGGCCAATGACTCAAACTTCTTTGGGAGGCGCTCGTTACTTTGTGACTTCAAAAATGATTTTTCGAAATACAAATCCGTGTATTTTCTAAAAGAAAAATCTGAAGTGAAAAACTAGCTGGAGTTACTTCTAGCTGAACTGGAGGTTGCCGGATACACGATCAAGGAACTACTAACTGATGGTGGAAAAAAGTTCGACAATGAAGAAGTAAGAAAAATAACTGGGAAGGTTGCACTGCGTCATAGGATCACAATGCCATATTCACCTGAGCAAAATGATGGAGCTGAAAGGGAAAAGCGCACATTGGTAGAGGCAGCAAGAACGATGTTACACGCTAAGGATCTACCGGAAGCACTGTGGGCGGAGACAGTAAACACCGCGGCTTATGTGATAAATAGAACAGGACCAACTCCTGTCAATGAGTCATCATCTAAATATTTTTGAAACAGAATGCTTTGTGCACATACCAAAGCAGAAACGTCAAAAATGGGATAAGAAGAGCATAAAAGGAGTTCTAGTTGGCTATTGTGCAGACAAAGATGGCTATAGGGTATTGATATCTGAAAAGAAAGAAGTAATTTGCAGCAGGGTTGTAATCTTCAAACAAGAGGAAGTAATAGTAGAATCCATTCAACCAACGTCTGTAGCTCACGTTAATAATGACGTGAATGATAGAACGGACTCTTCTGGAGATGAAGAGGGAAAGGAAGAAGAACAGAAAAGTCCCATACTGCGAGATGGACTAAACCTACCTCAGCAGTTCGATGCGTATGCAAGGTTAGCCGAAGCTGAACCTAAAACTAGGGTTGCCAACACTGCCATTTTGACCCGAAGACTTCGTGTTTGGCGATCATTCTTCGGGCTTCGGGCTTTCAATAAAATTCTTCGGGTTAACTAAAGGTTCATACGTACATGGATTACGAAAAATGTTACTCCCATTTAAAAGCTCCAGAGCAGAAGTCATTGGTAAGAAAGTGGCCAAAGAGGAAAAAAATATAATTTTAGAAAGTATCTTAATTATGTAGTTTCGTAGTAGTTTACTTAACTTCTAAGATGAATTTTGAAATTTCTTTTACGGAATGTGAAAAATGATTTACAAAGAATTATGCTATATGTAACGGACCAGCTGGATCCCTTGCCGATATTTTTTATTTTTATGCTTAAATCTAGAAGCCAAGTTGTATTTCGTGTGTTCTATTATACGAATTAATATTGTATGTTATGTAAGCAAATGTTCGCAAAGCCGGTTGTGAATTTTGGTTTTCGCGAGTGCAGCAAGAAACGCGCTGTACGTGGGATGCTGGGACTTTCAACTCTTGCAAATGTAACAAAAAAAACAGCAGTCGCTCGCAGCCTCTTCTAAAATGAAAGTATAGTACATCAATTTGCCTAGGGAAATATAAGATAATTTGAAGCGACCCTAAACAGTGCTGTAAACAGTGTTAAAGTGCTGCGAACCAGCGTTTGTAAATTCCGCAAACGCATTTTCCGAGTTTATATGTAAGTACACCCATTGTGTTATATTTAAAGGATTATTTGAAGCGTCAATTTTAAGAGACTGTTTTTACGAGGCTTGCACGCGATCAGTGGTTCCCAACATAACGTCCGCCAAGAGCGGATGATGCAATCGAGGCGTGCCGTTTTCACGAGTATGCCGCAGTCGGTTCCAGGTAAAATGTTTGCAAAGCGTGATAAGATTGCGTTTAACTGCAAGCTATTGCAAACACGCAGGAATGTGTATTCAGCGACTTAAATAAATAACTTAAATAAATACCGGCTTCAGGTAATTTTGACATTCCAGTTTTCTTCGACATTTGCGTTCTTTTAAAATATAATTATTTCAACGCAATCTTTGGTGATGTTTTACGTTGTTCATGTATGTTTGCAACACACCTGCAAGTAGCCTCAATCTATAATCTATATCGCACGTAGGTGAGAACTTAATACTATTTTCTTTTATTTTTTTTATTTTTTTTTACGTTTTTCTATGTGTTTTGAAATCAATAGATGATGTAATGATTTGGCACATAACAAGCAACATTTGACCGCGCCTTCTATATCAACCGATCTTAAATACACGCAACACCCATATGAATTTTCACTAGCGTCTGAAAACGCGTGCATTTGAATGTTAATTGGGTTTCTAGCTAGCACTTGACGTGGTATGCGAATAAAATTTATTTTTGAAATTTGTTTTGTGAATTCCTGCCAACTGGAATGCAGTTCTAGGGGAATCGATTCATCCCAGTTAATTTTTAATTGCCATAGTTTCTGAAGTATTAATTTTGCGCGAATTACTATAGGACCTAAAAGCCCTAGCTGGTCAAATATTTTTGCTATAAAAGATAAGACAGTTTGTTTTGTAACCATATCCGAGTTGGGTAAGAGTTGTTGTTTCTTGTATTCGAATGAATCTAAGGAAAGAATCCATGGCACGCCGAGAGTTTTCGTGCTATGATCATCTGTGATTAAATAATGCGAGTCGCTGGATTGCTTTAAAACCCTCACTAAATTTGGATCATTTGACTGAAATTTTGCGAATTTCGAACCCGTATTCCAAAAAAATGTTCGTTATATTTTCGCGTATTTTATTTAATTCTTCGCTAGAATGAGACCCGGAAAGCAGGTCGTCTATATAAAAATCGCATTCGATAATTTTGCTTTCAACTGGATTTTCTTCACCTTTCTCGATCGCAATTTGTTTTAAGCAACGAGCAACCGTAAGTTATCGTGTTTAACTGAAAGTATTTTACTGATTCGTTTGGATTGTTGCGCCAAACTATGCGCTGCAAATCCTTATGTTCGTCGTGTATCAAAATGTTTCGGTACATCTTTGTTAGATCTCCGATTAAGACGAAGTTGTGCCTTCTAAAGCGTAAAAGAATAGTGAACAGATCGAATTGTATTACAGGACCGATTTTTAAGACATCGTTAAGCGAGGTATCCGTTGTACTTTTACACGATGCATCGAAAACAACTCTGACCTTAGTAGTCAAGCTGTCGGGTCGTTCTACGCTATGGTGGGGTATATAGTAAGTAGGACCGTTTGACTTTAAGTCGCTTGGAATTTGTGTCATATGCCCCAGCTGCTCATATTCGTGCATAAAGGATTGATAGGTTTGTTTCAATTCGGGACGGTTATTTAACCTTTTCTCTATCGAGTATAAACGATTTAACGCTGTATTCTCCGTGTCGCGTAACTTTAAATAATCGCCTTTCAATGGTAATCTTACGATAAATCGACCTTCCTTATTTCTCGAAACGTTGTTTACAAAATGCTCTTCGCATTCCATTTCTTCGACGGAAAACTTATTTTTATTTAACTCGTGCTCTACTTCTTCTAAGCGCCAGAATTTTTCGACTTGCTCTTCCAACGCGTAGTTTGAGGATAGGCATTGAGAAACGAAGCTATTCGCTTGAACGAGATTAGTCGGTATTCGACCAGAAATGATCCAACCCAAAAATTTTTTGTGTAGAATGGGTAAATTTTTTTCGAGTTTAACCCGGCCGACAGAGAGTAATTCAAAAAATATAGTTTCTAGAAGCATATCTATTTTCGAGGGAACATTGTATTCCGAATCGGCTAAAGAAAATTCTTCAGGAATATTTAAATTCGATACATCGCAGAAGTTCTGAGGAACCAAGCCCGTGATTTTATCGATAACGAAAAACGATAGTTTTGTTTTAAACGAATTTTGATTCAAGGACAATTCTATGAAAACTTGTTCGGTTATGTTTGTTTTAATTTGACCTAGACCAGATACTGGCAACCTTATTTTCTTCGTACGTAAGCCTAGTTTATTTACGATATTTTGGGTAACGAAATTTGACTGAGACCCGTTATCGAGTAATACGCGACACGATATGGGTTGATTGTTAGCATTATAAACTGTAACGATTGCTGTTGATAATAAAACAAACGGCTCGGTATTTACCAAATAATTATCCATCGCGGCATGATTGGTTTGAGTATTTGTAACTCGGTATTGCCAAACGTTTGTGTTTCTATATGTTGGTCTGTATTAGATCCATTAACATCCGTATGATTTGAATTTTCTCGAGAATCGTGCAATAAAGTCGCGTGCTTTCGTTTACATATTTTGAACCCTTGCGAATTACAATTTGAATTTTTGTGCCCATACCGAAGGCAATTTGTGCATAGATTTCATTTTCTTGTTTGATTTAAACGATCAGACACGGATAGCGCCTTAAATTTTTCGCAAAAGTAAATAAAATGTCCGTCCTTGCAATAAGGACACCTATTTCGATGATTTGTATTAGAATTCGAGTTATTTGTCGTGACTAGCGATCTTGGTTCGTTGTATTTTTGCCGTTCAAATTATTTAAAGACGTTTTCGTGTCTATCACCTCTAAAATTTGGCATCGTTGCATAAAAAAGTGATTAAACTCATCGATGCTAAGAGAATCCTTATCCTTGCTAAATATCTCCCACTCGCGTTTCGAATTTATGTCTAATTTTGCTACGAGAATATAAATTAAAATGGTATTCCACCCCTTTACGTTTTCACCGAGCGCCTCGAGTGACCTATAATTTTTAAATAACGTGTTAGACAATTGTCTTAGCGCAACATGCGATTCTTTGGATACGATCGGCATATCCATAATTTCATTTAAATGCGCGTTAACCATTATCTTTTATTTTGATATCTTCTTTCTAGAAGCTCCCACGCTATGCGATAATTAGCATTCGTCGGCGATAAAGATGCGATTATATTTTTGGGCTCCCCTTTTAGAGAGGATTCTAAATAATAAAAACGTTGCACATCCGAAAGTGCTTTATTATTATGTACGATTGCTTGAAACATCGCGAAATCGTTGCCAGTCACTATACAATCCGTGAAATTCGGGTAATTTTAGGAGCGGTAATTTCACATGTGTGATGAGTGTTTGCCGCCGTCGTGCCTGAAGGCTTATATCCAAAATTGTTTGCGCGGTCGCCATCGCTTCGAAATATTTATTTTCCATTGCATCTCGTTCTTCATCGGTTTCCGCTTCGTTATAATTATCAGGAAACTCATTTAAGAGCAATTCCTCGTATTCCGCTTGTACCGCATTAAATGTTTCTAAGACGCGCTTTATGTTTTCATAACGTACTTGCAACAGTTCGATCGAGTGTATCGAGGAATCGTATTTACTCAAAAAGGTTTGAAATCGTGTTAATTGGCTCTTCATTTGAGCTCTTGCATTTTTTATGCGCTTTAAATCGAGTTTTGCGGTTATACGTTCGCTTTCAGACATCGTGGTTTTATTTTTAAACGATAATAAACTTGAGAAAGTCGTGTAAACCACTTAAACGTGATTATTTTCGTGCGATAGTTAATTATACGAGGAACCGAGTAATAATCTTATTTGAATATTAGCGCGATTTGTATTTTTATACGAGAATTATAGAGTTTACTTGTATCATCGTGACAATATTACATGCGAGGAGATAGGTATACGATATAGGAAATAGGTTTAAATGTAGTAAAGGACTAACCTTGAATTATAATCTTCAAATGCGTGTACGTAACCCAGCGTCGTTTTCCTGGCTTACTTCTTGTATTTTCTGGCTAATCCTGCCCGAAGGACCATGGATATTTTGCGGGAAGTCATCCTCTTGAAGGAATCATTTAAACACCGCCGTGGTAATTGTAAATGCTTTATTTATTAGATACACATAGCGTCACGCTGGACGCTGTTGTTCTGTTGAGAGCTAGAATGCTACTTGTTATACCAAGCGTGTCTGTTTAGGAACTGTCTATTTACAACTGTACTACAAGTATCTTACAGATTATAAGTTATGCAACCTATCATACAAACATGTAGAACTTTAACCTAACATCTCCCTTATTAACAATGAAGCAGAAAATACAAATATTTGATTAGTACAATTCAAAATCTTGGAATTTTTGTGGCATTTTGATATTACGCTTGCTTGCTGTTGTTAACCGAGTGGTTGTGTTATTGTTTACACTGTTATCTACATCTGATGTTGTAAGTTGAACTATTTCACTGTTTCCAGCACTATTACTTGTATTTGTTACACTGGCTGTCGTTGCACTTTCACTTTCGCTTTTATTTTCTAATACATTGCTTGCTACAAATTTAGATTCCGGAAAATGCATTTTTGTATCTTTGCATGTTTTAATGTAGTATTTATTGCATATAATGCATGTTTCGTCTTCTCTTACAATTTTATATGTCCTATTCCTAACCTTATCTACTATTTGCCCTTTTTTCCAAAGGCCTTTTGGCTTGTCTTGAAACCAAACTATGTCGTTATTATAAAATTCTTCACGAAATTTCACACATTTTTTATTGTAAAATTTTGAGCTCTTATGTTGTTCGTTGGTTAGAAGATTGCCAAATGTATTTTTGTTGATTAATTTAGGTTAATTGTTTATCTCCAAAATATCAATTATCTCTTAAATCTCAAGACATGAGAATTTGAGCTGGAGAGTATGTACTATTTAATACAGGGGTGTTTCTAAACGCTAACAGAGCTAGGAATACATATTCTTTATTTTCAACAGATTTTTTAATTATTTTCTTTATCGTTTGTATAGTTCTTTCTGCTAAACCATTTGATAAGGTGAAGAATTTTCTATTTTGAAATTCCATTCTTTGGCAAATTGATTAAATTTTGAGCTGGTGAATTGCCTACCACTATCAGATACTACAATCTGTGGTATGCCATGCCTTGCAAATATGTCTTTTAATTTATTAATTACATTTTCAGTAAAATGTAAAATTATTAAGGTTTGCAATTTCGGGGAACTTAGAATAATAATCCACTGCGATTAAATAATTGTTTCCATACAATTCGTGTATGTCAAGTCCTAGCTTTTGCCACGGTTTTCTAATTATTTGGTGGGGGATCAACGTGCAAAACGGCTAACAGGCGAACGCCGGCTGGGGGTTGCTACACCCTGTTGTTTAAAATAAGTTGGTCGTGATCTGCTACCATAATGGAATACAGCAAAAGCACCCTCGAACGGCAGCAACTAAGCAGAGCGCCAGCAGGTGTTGAAAGTGCGATAAGGCTTGGCCTCCGAGAAAAACTCGTGTATGAAACTGGTAATTAAGAGCTAAGAAAAATATAATTACTATGGAGATAATAAGACAGAAAAGCGCAATCGTACCTGATCATATCAGCCCTTAGAAAACACACTGCTCATTAAAATTGGTTGAGCGCACGTAATTTGACTTGAACAAAATCAAACCTCGGCCGCGCCGGTATCGGCGGGCTCAAGCGAAGACAGCAAGTGCCAGGTACGAAAATTTCGAGCCCACAGGAAGACTCGGACTCTGATAAGAGATAGCGGAGGTCGAGAGGGCATCGTGCAAACGAAAAGAACTTGATACAGGCACAAAATGCGTTGGTTTGGAAAATTGCAGAATTTGAAATGCAAAAGGATTTATAATTCAACTAAAAATATACAGGTTAAGCCTGAAATAATTGGATAAATGGCGAAACAATTAGGCTAAGCCAAAAAATTGTTTCAGAGTTATTATCATAGTAACATAGTAGGATAAATAAGATATGACTATACCGGGTGAGTTTTTTAAAGTGTTACAAGGCAATATCTCGAGAACGCTTTTAAATATTTTCATGAAATTTTGGTGAGGTAATGGGGATATGGGGGGACATATTTAACCATATTTGTTACATTTTACCCTTTTCTCTGTTTTGAGGGGTGGGGGTAACTTTGAAATTTTAAATAAGGTGATGTGATATTGTTTCTAAAATTCGAAACTAGGTATGTGTACACAAGATTTTTTGATTTGCTTTTTTGATTACGGGATTATGATTAACTAAATTTTGATAAAATTTAAAAAAAATTAAATTTTACTAATAAATCAAGTTCACTTATTTCAGCATTATTATTCGTTTCCATAGAAATGCGTTAGTTCTACTTAAGTCAGTTGAGAATTTTGACGTTTTAACGATTATTTCACATTTTTAAGATTTAATAACCTAATAAATCATAATTCCGTAATAGTGTCAATATTTAAGAAGGGAGGCGTCACACTATGTAATAACTATAGGGGAATATCTCTGCTCTCAGTCGGTGGAAAAATTTATGAAAGAATATTGGAAGATAGATTAAGATTACACATAGATCCCACCTTACTGGGAGCCCAAGCAGGATTTAGACCAGGAAGGGGCACGCAGGATTGGATATTCTCCCTGAGACAAATATCTAAAAGAGTATTGAGCGGAAATGGGAAGGTTTTTCTGTGTGCAATAGATTTAGAAAAGGCATTTGACACTATACCACGAAGCCGAATCTGGGAAGCGTTAGAAAATAAAGGAATCCAGATCAACTTTCTGAATGCAGTTAAGAGTATGTACACTAGAACTGACAACTTAATTCGAATAGAAAACAGCTACACAAAAAACTTTTATACCCAAAAAGGAGTTAGGCAGGGGGGTATACTAAGCCCTTTATTATTTATAACGGTAATGGATGAAATAGCGAGAACAGCAAATGAACTCATAAAAGGTGTACACGTGGGAACAAATCGCCTCAAGCCGATTATAGTAAAAGTGTATGCAGATGACCCCATACTAGTAGCACAGAATACGAAAGAGTTGGAAAGATCCATTAGAATATGGCAAGAAGTTCTAAGAGAATTCGGGATGAATATTAACCAAAAGAACACGGAAATCCTAACGGTCACGAAGGATGAAGAAAATATAAATCTAATAATAGATGGGCAATTGCTAAATGTAACAAATCAATTAAAATATCTGGGAGCCATCATTGACAGTAAAGGAAATATAGAAGCCGATGTGGAAAACAGAATAAAGTCAACGACGAAACTCTTCCATGCGTTAAAACCCAGTTTCCTAAACAAAAAAGAAGTGAGCAAAAAAAACGAAAATAAAAGTATACAAGACAGTCTTCGTACCAACGTTAACATATGGGAGCGAATCATGGGTTCTGACGGAAAATTTTAAATCAAAAATCACTGCAAATGAGATGCGAATTCTAAGAAAAATAGAGGGGATTACCAGAAGAGACAAAATTAGAAATGAAACCATTAGAGAAAGACTACAAGTTACAGCGATAGTCGACAAAATCCATGAAAAACAACTTAGCTGGTTTGGACATCTTGCAAGGATGAAAGACGACAATTTAGTAAAAGAAATATGGGAGGCAGAATGGGATAAGAAGAAAAACAGAGGAAGGCCCAAGAAAACCTGGAACCAAGAAGTAGCCCAAACACTTGCCACAAGAGGATATAGCTGGAACGAAGCTAGAAACAAGGCTAAGAACAGGAAGGAATGGAAGACAATTTGTGTAACAAAACAAGCCTCGACACCTAACGGTAATGGTGGAGGCTGATAAGTAAGTAAATCATAATTCCGTAACCGAAAGCAAATCAAAAAAATTTTTTGTACACATACGTAGAAACAATAGTATATTAGGTATATCATGAGGGACTAAAAGGCACCATTTAATCCCGCGAGTGGAGTTTGTTGCCCCGAGGGCGAAGCCCGAGGGCAATAACCACTCAAGGGATTTAGGCACTTTAGTCCTGAGGTGTATACGGTTTTTTTGCACTTTTGGGAACATTATTATCAAACATTTCCAAAAATTGTAATCTGTCAATTTGCAATCTGACAATTACAATTTATTAAAAACTGAATTGCAGCAGGTCCTGTATAGCCCAAATCAGTTGGCAGTACTGAAGTGTATTGTCAGTATATGTCAAATTCGAGATTTGCAGGTTAAGTTGTGCGTCAGTGTGTCTCAAATGACAAAACAAAACCTAACCTACTAACCTCGTGTGTACGTAAATTTACCATAGTTACTTTAGTCCCTAGGGATTAAATGAGCTACTTTAGTCCCTGTTTGCGGAAGTGCAAAAAAAGTACATTATCCTATTTAAAATTCCAAAGTTACCCCCACCTCTCAAAACAGAGAAGCGGTAAATGTCAAAAATATGTTTTCCGACGACCACTACAAAAAATGCCAAAAATGGCATGGCTTGGTGTTACTGAAAGTGACACATTGCACAGGTCACCTGAAAAGGTCACGTGGAGCGTGAGTTTTCCGTCTTGAAACACTAGTGCGACATGGTCTCCCGTAGCAACTAAAATGCGCAAGAGCGTCACGGCCAATTCGGCATAAAACAGCGCGCAAGTCGTGAAACAAGCCGGTTCAAAAATCTAGTAAGCTAATGTTACAGAAATAGTATGACAATTTAAGTTATGTTTAAACAATAATTGTTTCATTTTGCGGTTAAAAGTGGTAAATTTGGTTTATACAGGGTGTATACAAATTGGCGCAAAAGCTCCAGGTAGCGATATTCCTTGTACAATTCTGAGTCGAAAAGCTTAATACTAAAATGTTGGATTGGTCATCATAAGCCCTCACGAGCGGTAGATAAAAAACATGATTTTAAAGTACCTTTTTTGCTCTAAATATGTCAAAATGTCACGGAGGAAAGTTATTCAATATGTTAAATTATGGCCCCATGCAAAATTTCTGAAATTTTGGTTTACTTATAAGAAACCGTGTTACCACAAAAGTTACTTCTTCTAGTGCACACGGTTTTCTATAAGTAGCCCGATATTTCTAAATTTTGCATGGTGCCATAATTTTACATTTTTAATAACTTTCAATCATGACATTTTGACGTATTTAAAACAAAAAAGGCACTTTACCTGAAAAAATACAGTTTTCTATGTACCGCTCGTAAGGGCTTATGAAGACCAATCCAACATTTTAGTATTAAGGTTTTCGACTCTAAATTGTACAAGGAATATCGCTACCTGGAGCTTTTGCGCCAATTTGTATACACTCTGTATTATAAAGAATCCTTTATCTAATAGACGTGTCTGTCTGGAACGCAGTTTTGTCTGTCTGGGACGCCGTTTTGTCTGTCTGGGACGCTGTTTCAGCAGCCAAACCGTAAGAGATAGAGAAAAAAGTTATGAAAGTTATATGTTTGGAATGGTCATGTCAGGTCAGGAACCGAATTTCAGTCACGTGACACTTCCGGTTTTCGAGAAATCACGTGATTTCCGTTCGTCCGGGGCGCTGGTCCGTCCGGGACGCTGTTTCAGCAGCCAAACCGTAAGAGATAGAGAAAAAAGTTATGAAAGTTATATGTTTGGAATGGTCATGTCAGGTCAGGAACCGAATTTCAGTCACGTGACACTTCCGGTTTTCGAGAAATCACGTGATTTCCGTCCGTCCGGGAAGCGTTCTATTTGAAAAACGGTCTTTTTTGTTTTATTAAATGAGACATTTGTCTCACTGGTTGCTAGTCAAATATTAATTTATTTGATTTAGGTGGTCGTCGGAAAAGTATAGTGTATAACACGTGCTGATTGGATATTTCACACATCTGCGAATGAGCCACTTGCTTACAGCTCGTGGTTCAACTATCGCATTCGTGTGAAATATCCAACTTTCAGCACTAATTAGACAATGTACTATTAAATATGTCCCCCAATATCCCTATTACCTCACCAAAATTTCATGAAAATATTTAAAACCATTCTCGAGAATGCATTGTAACACTTTAAAAACTCACCCGGTATATACTTCATATGCCAGTCTTTCATTTCTAGGGTCTCGAAGAGGCACTATTTCCTCCCCTCCAATTATTATTCTTCTTTGTGAATTCATGTTTTAGTCACCATAAATTTTGAACGATTCTTTTAAAAGTACATTAATGGTCGCTTGATTGGGTCCCCCCTGATCACAAATTGTAGCTAGATTTTTAAACCACAATTTGCTTGTTCTTATGTAAAATATTGTTTGTTTTGGTGTAACTTCTTTTACTTGGAATTTTGAGATTTACGTCGTTACCAAATGCTTGTGAGGTAGAATCACACACATTTACCTTGTCCGAAGCGTGAAATTTAGAAAAAGTATCATTAGAGGTATGTGCGTCCGAAGCCTTTATCTTAGAAAAGGTAATGCTTTCTAAAAAACAAATAATATTAATTAGGTATAGTCCATTTACTTGACATCTGCACTGTCAAACTGACATTATGTTGGCACCACTGCTATTTTTCACATTTTAACAATTAAATTACTGTACAGTCTAATAAAAAACACATTATTTTTGAGGTATAGCAAGATTTTTTTTTTAAATTTGATTTGACACAGACAGTGCAAATGTCAAGTAAATGGACTATAGGTATACTTATTTAATTTAGAGAAAGTTAAATTTACCAACTGGAATCCGCAAACTAGGCACTGTAGTATTTTTAAGTTTACTACTAGTACTAAAATCATTTTCTTGAAAGTGGAGACAGCATACCGTTTTACTGTTGTAAATATTTGTATAATTTAATGTCCATAATTCTTGATTTCCAGTGCACTTCAGCCATGGTTCAAAACGTTTTAAATTTTTTGTGGGGTTGGGGAAACGGTGTCTTGTTGGGCCTGTGTTGTAACAAGTTTTAATAGCGCACAGTTTTATTTTCAAGTACTTATAATAATTAATTGTGCTTAAGTTATTTGACAATGTCAAATTTTATGCATAAATTTGAAAATGATGTATGGTAAGTTAATCTCATTTTTACAGAAAAATAGTGTACTGCCATCTCTTGCCTTGTGTCCGGTGCGCCAATAATGGACACAAAAATTTATTGGAACTTTGCATTCTATAGTTTCTTTTTTCTATGATTTAGTTGGCCTTGGATTTATGAGTCAAGGTACCGCTATCCAACGGGTGCAGGAAGTGACCATCACCCACAAAACACTAGTTTCACCCCTGTGCCATCACCTCAGCTACGCACCTGGTTCATACCAATCATACCTAAAACTTTTATTCCAAGGGCCAAGGTCACCCATTTAACTTTCGCATCTAGTGTTTTATTTATGGCGACCGTTGCCGGGTTAACAAAATGACGCTATAAACTATAAAGATCTTGATTGTTGAGGTGGCAGGGTCAATAATTTTGGTTTATTTACAAAATTAGAAAATATAGTTCATTTTCAATAGAACCTGTCGAGATTACACATTTAGTAAGTCTTTATTTTAAAGTAACATAAAATGTAGGTGTTTTTCACTGCTGCCATTATTTGTTATTTAACCATAACCTCAAATGTGCAAAGCTGCGTGTTTACAGGTGTTATTCGGCCGTCACAAACTTATAAATTGGGTGCATTGCATGCATGGGGTAGATTCGGTACGATTCTTAACCCTGCAGGAGTCGCGCTTATAATGAAACATGAGTAGTCGCTGCGGACTCACACTCCCCATGGCAAATAAAAGATCATTTAGGGGCTACAAACAGAAGTCACATGCCAGTTTATTTTTTATTTATTACAAAACAATGAAATATTTATTTATTAAAAAGAAACCTTACAAATAATTGTCCAATTTAACTTAGGATTTTGGAATTTTAATAAAAATGAAAAAAAAATTAATTCTGCCATGCACTCTCACGGCATACGTTACAAATAATGGTTGAATATTCTAAACACAAAGAAATATTACATTTGACACAATAATATCTTGTTGGCCAGTTTTATCGTTTTGGTCAGATTCTAAACACTCTTTCATTAAACGCCGAAGGCGATCCTGCTGTTTCTCGTACTCTCCCATAGAAACTAGAAAATTTTAAAGTAATTTAGTAAGTTAAAATTATTTAAAAACTTACAGTAAGTTACCTCTGTTTATAATAAAATTGAGTTTAAATTAAAACTATTTTACAAACGCCGGTGGTCGCTGCGGACTCTCACTCCGCAAATACTAATCATTCACACAAATGTGCACTCACTAACTTGTTATTTGGCACTGACAATAAGATACTGTTCCGCGAGAGGTACTGAGACCGACAAGACCTAAAGAGTAGGGATTGCCAAATAATGGCTGATACTTCTTGCATGCGGAGTGACAGTCGGCGCGTGACCTCTGCAGGGTTAAACTGTCTAGGTGTATATACTAACGGCTTGTATACTTTGAAATCTGTTCAGTATGGACAGTACGTAAACGTACTAGTACAATTTCTGTAAATGTGTATAATTCAGTAAGCAACTGATTGAAAAGGATGTGTACTATCAATACTCTTTTCTTTCAGATCAACGGGGAAAGTTGAAGTGTAGCAGCTGACACAATATCACTGATGTGTCTTGTCTGATTCTTCAAATTTACATCACAAGCTTCAGGTAGGCATATAAATAATTGTCAGTTGAATATAAGAGAATATAGTAGGGGTCACTCGTTCAAAAAGATCATATAGGTACTATATTTTCTAATGTTGCTTATGAAACGGTTGTAATTCTTAAAATAACTAGTTAATTACTTACACTTACCTGTCACGTGATTGATATTCATTTGCTAAGAAGATGAGAACTATAAATTTTTTGAAATTGGCCAATCAAACTGATTACCTAATAAGCGCCCTAGGGATGCTTATCAACCCTGTGGATGGTGTCATAATTAGAAGTGGAAATGCATGAAATAAGCTACTTGTATTTTTCAGCGTTATTCAATTTTAAATCATAATTCGTGTGCGGGTTTTGTGCAATAATCTTCAAAATACAGGGTATCCCAAAATTAATTTAAATTAAACAGGAACATAGCCATTCCAGCTAATTTTGAGATCTATTTGTAACCAAAGTTTCGTTTTTGCAGCACAATAACAATATACGAAACAATAAAGCTGTTCAAGTTTACGATAGAATTTAAAGAAAATTGTGCAATGCCCAATACTGCTGCCATATTGCTAAATGCATAATAGGTTAATGACAGTCTGCGTTTGTTGTAGGTGTGAAGCTGTTTAACTTCTGTTGGCTAATATATCATTAAAAGCAACTCTTGACATTTAAACAAATGTAATGGACATCAAACAAGAAACTATGGATAGTAAGTATTGTAGTTCCTCAGGATCTGCACTATGCATATTGCAGAACATGGATACCAATGAAAAAAAGTTAGATATCAAACAAGAAAGCATCGAAAGTATTAATTTAGTTACACATGTGAGGACTCGGACAACAGAAAAGCCTTATAATTTCTCTATTTGTGAATACAAAGCAAAACAGCAAGATCGTTCAGTTACACATAAAGATTTCTACGGGGGAGAAGCTGTTAAGGTGCTCTGTTTGTGAATACAAAGCAACACGGAAAATTGGTTTAGTTAGACATATGAGAACACATACAGGAGAAACGCCTTATCGTTGCTCTATTTGTGAATACAAAGCAACACAGAAAATTGGTTTAGTTAGACATATGAGGACACATACAGGAGAAACGCCTTATAGTTGCTCTGTTTGTGAATACAAGGCAACTGTAAAAAGTCATTTAGTTACACATATGAGAACACATACAGGAGAAACGCCTTATAGTTGCTCTCTTTGTGACTATAAAGCAACACATAAAAGTAGCTTAGTTCCACATATGCGGACACATACAGGAGAAACGCCTTATAGTTGCTCTGTTTGTGAATACAAAGCACCTGTAAAAAGTCGTTTAGTTACACATATGAGAACACATACAGGAGAAATGCCTTATAGTTGCTCGATTTGTGAATACAAAGCAACACGGAAATTTGGTTTAGTTAGACATATGAGAACACATACAGGAGAAACGCCCTATAATTGCTCTATTTGTGAATATAAAGCAACGTGTAAAAGTAGTTTAGTTACACATATGAGGACACATACAGGAGAAAGGCCTTATAGTTGCTCGATTTGTGAATACAAAGCAACACGGAAAATTGGTTTAGTTAGACATATGAGAACACATACAGGAGAAACGCCTTATCGTTGCTCTATTTGTGAATACAAAGCAACACAGAAAATTGGTTTAGTTAGACATATGAGGACACATACAGGAGAAACGCCTTATAGTTGCTCTGTTTGTGAATACAAGGCAACTGTAAAAAGTCATTTAGTTACACATATGAGAACACATACAGGAGAAACGCCTTATAGTTGCTCTCTTTGTGACTATAAAGCAACACATAAAAGTAGCTTAGTTCCACATATGCGGACACATACAGGAGAAACGCCTTATAGTTGCTCTGTTTGTGAATACAAAGCACCTGTAAAAAGTCGTTTAGTTACACATATGAGAACACATACAGGAGAAATGCCTTATAGTTGCTCGATTTGTGAATACAAAGCAACACGGAAATTTGGTTTAGTTAGACATATGAGAACACATACAGGAGAAACGCCCTATAATTGCTCTATTTGTGAATATAAAGCAACGTGTAAAAGTAGTTTAGTTACACATATGAGGACACATACAGGAGAAAGGCCTTATAGTTGCTCGATTTGTGAATACAAAGCAACACGGAAAATTGGTTTAGTTAGACATATGAGAACACATACAGGAGAAACGCCTTATCGTTGCTCTATTTGTGAATACAAAGCAACACAGAAAATTGGTTTAGTTAGACATATGAGGACACATACAGGAGAAACGCCTTATAGTTGCTCTGTTTGTGAATACAAGGCAACTGTAAAAAGTCATTTAGTTACACATATGAGAACACATACAGGAGAAACGCCTTATCGTTGCTCTATTTGTGAATATAAAGCAACACATAAAAGTAGTTTAGTTACACATCTGAGAACACATACAGGAGAAACGCCCTATAATTGCTCTATTTGTGAATATAAAGCAACGTGTAAAAGTAGTTTAGTTACACATATGAGGACACATACAGGAGAAATGCCTTATAGTTGCTCGATTTGTGAATACAAAGCAACACAGAAAATTGGTTTAGTTAGACATATGAGAACACATACAGGAGAAACGCCTTATCGTTGCTCTATTTGTGAATATAAAGCAACGTGTAAAAGTAGTTTAGTTACACATATCAGGACACATACAGGAGAAACGCCTTATAGTTGCTCAATTTGTAAATATAAAGCAACACATAAAAGTAGTTTAGTTATACATTTGAGGACCCATACAGGAGAAACGCCTTATAGTTGTTCTGTTTGTGAATACAAAGCACCTGTAAAAAGTCGTTTAGTTACACATATGAGGACACATACAGGAGAAACGCCATATAGTTGCTATATTTGTGAATACAAAGCAAAACAGAAAATTAGTTTAGTTAAACATATGAGGATACATACTGGAAGAATGCCTTGTATTTAGTCTGTTTATGAATACAAAGCACCACTGAGAGATCAAATGAATGACGATGTCTTTCCCACAAGTCGCAATGTATAAATATATAAAGGACGATCAAAAATAAAACTGATTGCGAGAGCACATGAGAAATATGACCACTGTCCACACTGCAGTTTATTTTTGATCTCGCTATTTTTCAACTAATTACTAACTTAATTTAATCATCTTTGGGCAAAACTAGAAGCATAAGCATGTTAAGTTAATTAATTAATGTAAACGTTTAGGACTAATTACAAAATTTAAATAATCCAAATTGCGAGATATCCGTTTAAATTAATTTAATTAGATGATTTAAGTTCTGTACTGTACGTTTAAATTTAGAATTAAGGTAGTAAGTAAAACATCTTAAAATAATGCCTGGCAAGGCAGGTCCAATTTGGTAACAAAGGAAATATGTAGAGGTTTAAGATATGGTATGTAAATGGTTCCTTAAACTTTATTTATTTTTAATGTACATGAATTTAACACACATTGATAGTTTGTTGTAATTATTTAAGGGATATAAAATGTTGATCTTATTGTTTTTATCAAAATTATGCCCTCTTAATACGAATACTTATTGATGAGATTATTGTTTTTGATAGTTCTAAGATGTTCAGTTCGCCTTTAATTTATATTAGTGGTTAATCCTAAGTTTGTATACCTCAGGTTTATGTTTTGCATTAATGCTATCATCCCCTTTGAGATTGAATCAACTACTGATTTTATTCGCTATATTGTAAGCTATATTAATATTACGGTTTTTAAATGTTTTGTAGAATTCGAAATTTTGACAAATAAGGTATGCTGTCAATGAAATTTTAATTATTTTTTCTCTAGGAATTAGTCTGGTGTGTTTGTAGATAAATGTTCTGCTTTTTTATTAATTAATTTGTCTATTAAATTTTAAGAAAAACCTTTAGCATTGGCTATTCGCTTAAAGGCCAACGCGCACTTGTGCGACGCGCAGAGCAGCGCGGCGAAGCGCGGCGACGAGCAGTTATATCTTTAATGTATTTCTTACCTACTAACGCGCACTTGACGGAAGCGCGGCGCGGCGCAGCGAAGCTACCCTAGCGGAATTCTTGCCAGAGAATATTTTTCTCTGCGCCGCGCCGCTCCGCGCGTCGCTTCGCCCAAGTGCGCGTTACCTTGCGACCCAAGTGGCCGGAATTGCGGTTTACGAAGTTTTCCGAAAGCAGTTGGAACTAGCCGAATGTATTCCGACAGACGCTAAACGCAAGAGTTGAATTTTTTTCTTGTCTTTCGTTGAAGCTTGAAAGCAGAACTTTTTATAAAGAATGACTTTTTGTCGTGAAATCAATAAAAATCAATAATAACATTTTTATGGGTGGTCCAGTTCATTTGTTGTGCAGTATATTTTTAATCATAAATGCTTGTTTTACTTAGAAACATCTATTTCGTCTTAAATTTAAAATTACTGTCGCATTTTCATAGAAATTAACTACAAACCCATGACGCATTTAACGTTAAAATTCGTAGAAAATGCGATCTGAATTGTGGCTTGCAACATTTGTTCCGTTTGATTGACGTCTGGCAAAGGATTATCTTTACAGGGGGGCTTATGTGTTTCTAAGCAGAGATGATATTTGATGAATTATAGGTTATTGGGATTTCCAACATTCTTTTAAACAATCTACAAATCAAAATAATGTGAATTATAAAATAACTGAAACAATTTGGATGCAAACTTCACTTTCTGCCTCGCCGCTCCATTAACATTCAGCATTTCGCTATTAATTTTCAGTAATAATAGGACAAGAAGTTAAAATATTGCCGACAATAATTTTTGCGATTCAGATACGAGTTTCTGTGGCGATGAAAATAACCACGAGTGCTTGCACGAGTCGTTATTTTCTAAAGCAACAGAAACGAGACAATCTGAAGAGCAAACATTTTCGGCAATATTTTGACCTAGAGTCCTATTCGTCTTGACAATTTAACTTTTCAATTATTGAAAATGGTCAGTAAAAATTCCTAACACTAAAATTTTAAATTCACAAACCTAGCGGTCTTTGAATTGTATCCTTTTCTAAAACTAAAATCCAAATTATTTTTCATTAAAAAATTGTTACCTACAGAAAAATTATCGCTGAAATAAAGCTCCTCGAAATATTGTCACTAGAATAATCGTTCGATTGGTAGTTTATTTTTAAATTGAAGAATGCCATTGGTTGACAAGTTAACTCGATCAATTCCTTTCAAAACTAGTTGTACAAATTACTATTGTACAACTAGTTTTGAGACATACTTTTTTTCATTAATTTGCAGTTTGATAACGAGGGCGAAGCACGAGCTAATCAAGCAAATGAATGAAAAAAAAGGACTTTCAAAACGTGTTGTATACGTAGTTTTTTTTGCATAGTAATCTCTTGGTCGAAATTAATCAAAAAGGACTTCGGAGTTGACAACGGCTTTTTTCTCTTTTTTTCCAGCTTTTCAGCTTCTTCACAAAGCAAAGAGACAATTAGAGTATCTTCGTCCGAGCTATCCATTTTATTTATTAAAGCTACCGAACACAAACAAATCCACAAAATATTCGGTTAACACCAACCCGGTTGTCGACAGAAACGGCTCTCAAGTGCGCGTTAGCACGGCTTTTCGGCTCTTCGCCGCGCTTCGCCGCGCTGCTCCGCGCGTCGCCCAAGTGCGCGTTGGCCTTAATGATTGTTAGTACTTTCTGATAGTTTGCTTTATTATTTAAGGGTGCATACAGGCGTGTATTAATGCCAATTTATGATTGTATAAATTATTGTTATTGTACAGTATTTTATTATTGTATTAATATTACATGTTTCTATTACATACATTTTAAATAAAAATACTATAGGTATAGCAAGAAACGTGTATAATCTATATATATGACGTTCACGATCTTTTCTCAACAGAGCAGGCTATGATATGTTTTTATTAGGTTGCTCGCAGGTCTTTTTGATAAAAGTCAAACTTGACAAGACGTAAACTTAAAATTATTTCAAGTCAAATATTTTGCCGTTGTTGCAATTACGTTGTTTTGCAATATTATTCAAAATGCCAAAAATCATACACGCAACCATAAAAGCAGCTATAAAGAAGACTTATGATAGCTACGAGAAGGACACGAACTTGGAGAAAAAGCAAATTATAAACAGAATGACTGATATTTTTGGGGTAAATATTTAATATGTGATTTTGCATTTTTTGTTAATCGCGACTTATTTAGGTTTCGGATTGGATGGTAAGAGCAATTTTGAAAGGAGTGCCTGACAATTTGAAAACTTCTATTTCTGGAAAACGATCAAAAACTGACAAATTCACAAATTATATTTTTAGAGAAGATTTGCAGCTACTGATTTGGCATTATACTTCGAAAAATTAACATTTTACTTTAGATACATTATTAGCGGAAGCGAAAGCAAATTTGGAATTTACAGGGGGAAGAACTACTTTATTCAAAATTATCAAATCAATGGCTTACAAACATAAAAAAGTCGATGGACGCAAAATTTTATGTGAATCGAAACATGTCGTTGCAGCCAAAATTAAATTTCTACAAAGATATTTGCAGTTTCAAAATTCTTGTGAAAACGTGGTCTTCGTGTACCTTGACGAAACGTGGATCTACCAGAATGGGTCTTCGATTCGTCAATGGTTACATGAAACAGATTTGAAAAGTAACCCAGCCAAAATTAAAAGTGAGGGGAAACGTTTTACGGTTTTACACGCGGGAACAAAATTTGGTTTTTTGGAGGGATGTGACTTGCTACTTGACTCTGCTAACAATGATAGAGACTATCATAAAACAATGAATGGAGACATTTTTAAAAAATGAGTGGTTAATCAGCTCATTCCTGCATTGGCCAAGCTGCAAGGTAAATGTGTGGTGGTGATGGACAATGCACCATATCATTCGGTGCAGTTGGACAAACCACCCACATTTTCTAGTAAAAAGGGCAAATGCAGGAATGGCTGGTTAAACAAGGGGTGCAATTTGAATCGAAATTAACAAAAAAGGGGTTGTGGGAATTAGTGAAACCTTTATTAGCAGACAAACAAAAACGTTACCTGACCGACGAAACTGTGATAGAGCACGGTTATGAAGTTCTTAGGTTGCCCCCGTACCATTGTCAGTTTAACCCGATTGAAATGGCTTGGGGGCAATGTAAAGGCTTCTATAATAAGCACATAAATTCCCAGCCTTCATCTAAAGATAGGGTTTCGAATTTATGGCGTGAAGCTCTATTAAAATGTACCCCCGACATGTGGCAAAATTATTGTAATCATTGTGCAAAACTAATTTCGGAAGACTGGGCAAAACATATGGGAACGTGTTCGATTGAAAATGTTCCTCCTTTCATTATTTCTCTAGGAGAATCAGATTCGGAATCAGATAGTAATGATGAACCTGGACGTACTACCTAGAGAATTGACACTTGAAACTGTGTTTTAAAGAAACAATAATTAGCAATATTAGCTTAATAAATTAGAGAGCGTGTAGCCGGCTGATAGAGTGCTTGGGCCAGCAGTCGGCAGGTAGTGGGTTCGTGCCCCACATCCGTACATTGGAAACATCGAACGCTCTCCGGCCATCATACGAACATCTTTGGTGGTCGTGACCCCTGTGAGGGCATTCTTCCCTAATTCAAGGGGTTAGGCTAGCCACCTACCCCGGCCGCGGCTTAAGATGGATTATAAAACCGCATTCAATGTGTGGAAATAACAGGCTCTCAGCCTAAATTAAGAGGAAGAAGAAGAAAAAGCTTAATAAATCAGATTTTACCGAAAATTAAATACAGAAACGTATAATTATAATAATTTTTCATTTTAAACGTTAGAACAAATTTGTACTGTAAAGCATATTCAAATTTTATATAAACAAATCGTTGTTACAACATGTCTTTACTAATAAATGTATTTTAAAACTTTAAAATAGATTAGAAAATACTAAATGAACAGCACAGTGTTTGTAAACCTCAGTAAACTTTTATAAAAAAAATAATTTTAGTATATTTCCAGAACTATTTTCAGAATTGGAAAAACAAGAAGTGATCCTAGTAAATTCTGAAAACGTAATAAAGAATTTGAAAAGAAACATCAACGATTTGCCGGGATTTGATTATATAGAAGAGCAATTAAATGGCAACAGTGAAGCTCTTTCAAAATCATAACCTGAAATTGAATATGACATAACCTATTTCTGTCATAGCTATTTATTACTAAACGGTACCAACAAAAATTGCACCCTAACATAGCCTGCTCTGTTGAGAAAAGATCGTGAACATCATATATACCGATGGGACCACAATTATATCGAGAGATCCAAAAAAAACTGTTCCTCAGCGGGCTGTGGAAATTCAACGTACGAATAATATGTTGGTGACACTGTACGTCAATGTCAAATTCGAGGTTAGCAGGTTAGGATTTGAGTCATTTTGTGTCATAACTGACGGAAAACCTAACCTGATAACGTCGAATTTGACATTGACGTACAGTGTCACCAACATATTCTTCGTACGTTGAATTTCAACAGCCCGCTGAGAAACAGGTTTTTTTGGATCTCTCGATATACCTATGTATCGATGCGTGGATTTATGCTTACAGAATTCGTACAATATTGCCAAGCAAT